>WTXF01000196.1:0-45925 GCA_022496215.1 Russula brevipes
GTCATGCATTGATCATCAAAAAATCCTCGGAGGTTTTTGGCGATACTATTGCGAAAGGAGGATATGTTATATCACAGAAGAGGGATGGTATCCGTTTGGGCGTGGCGATAGGGACCTGGTTCTCGTATCCCTCACCTACCGATGAGACGTACAGTATGGTGGTCCGGGCCACAACAAACAAGTGGCGCTTCGGCATATGCCGGGGTTGAGCACGTTAAGTCCCGAGTTCCCGAGTCGATTCCCTGAGCGATCGCATCACCGCTCAGAGAGGGGCCCAATTTTCGGACAGATTTTGACGGCATCCGCGCTCAATTTTTATGAGCAAATCTTCCAACCCACATTGCCAGTCTCCGCAACGCTCCATTCTCAATGGATATTAAAGTTAGCGCTCACTGCCAGTTTGGCCTTATTTAGCCTACAGCTCCCTTTCGGCCTGGACTTTTGTATTTGATCTCCACTGGCAACCTGGCGACGCCTTCCCTACCTTTTTCCGTTTTTCTCCGTGACACATCTACTCTCTCGACGACGCGGGCGTTGTGACGGGTGTCCCCTTCAACGTCGATCGGGGCTCACCAACGTGTTTCTTTTCTGTTCATACTTGGGGCCATTTTGCATCCTGCTCGTACAGCGACAACTCGCGGCATAGTCATGACATCCCCTGCATTTGTCGGCACCCGTCCGCAGCGTCCCCGCGAGCCGGCTTACAACCGCGATTCAAACGCGCTTCGAGCATCCGTCCTCGATGTCGCTTGGCAACTCGGAATCGGTACCAGTCCGGCCGTGGAAAGGCTAATGTTCGATTCCGTTCTGGAGGAGGAAGAGGAGGTGAGTAAAGTGTTTTCTTCGCCTTCTACTTCCCCCAAATTTCTCTCGACCTTTGTGTTCCCATCCTCTTAAACGGAAGATGTCACATGTGTGACATCCCGTCAATCAATCGGTGATAGGGCTGTTTTCGGTCTTGTGTTTTGCCAAGGAGCACTCTGCGCCAGTCCAAAGGAAACCTCCCCGTGCTCCCAAGCTGTCCTGGAGTCACCCAGCCTGCTCACTGTATTGTGCTTGCGCAATCGTGTGCCAGGCCCGGGTGTCTACCCATTCCAGTCGGCAGCGCCTCGCTACCCATCACATTATCATCATGGCATCTCACACTTCTCTACTCCGGTTTGCATTATAATTTTTACAATGCGTTTTTTTCGGGCCTGTATCAATTGTCTTTTGATGTCTGACTACCTCTTCTTTGTAGAACTCTATGACGCCTGCCTTGACTTCTGCCTCTGCGGCAACTTCTGATGAATCTTGGCCGTCGGTGCCAGCTTGGGGCGGCATCCCTACTGACTTTGTGTTGCCCGTCCGTAAGGTTACCAACGTTGCTCCACCACTATCTTCGGAACTGCAAGTTACCCGTCCGCCATCCGAGGACTCCCAGGCGTCAATCGTTCCCCGTCCGTCCCAACCGAGAAAGCTGCGCAAGGCTCGAAGGGACGGGTACGACAGCGATGGTGGCTATACCAGCGGGAATTCGAACAAGAAAAAAGATCAAAAGAAGGGTTTGGGGTCGACATTCGAGCTAGAATATCAGTCCGATGGTGGGTATCTGTCTGAGGCGGCGAAGAGGGGCAACGATAAGAAGAAGAAACAGAAAGACAAGAAGGGGAATAAGGTCGCCGACAGTCTTGGCGTCGATCCTTCGATAAAGATGTTCCCCAAATCAACCAAGAAGTCTCGCATGCCCTCGGACGACCGTGAGCTGTCGGAAGGGGCTTACCTATCCGAAGTCACTGTCAAGAAGAAAAAGACATTCTTTCGTCTCCGATCGCGTTCTCCCTCTGTCTCGCGGAAGGGTTCTCCAAGCGATACTCCTCCTCCCGTCCCGCCGATCTCACTTCCAATTTCCGCTCATTTCACCCGTGGCCCACCTAGCGGTGCTACCACCCCTCTTCGGGCTGCACATTCTCCTGAACCCCCCATGTTGGTCCCATCCCTTTCTCCCCCATCAGAAAGCCTCGAGAGCAACTCCAGATCTCTGAGCCTGGACGCAAGCTCAGAGAATTACCATTGGTCTGCGATATCTCACGAAATCGGTCGGCATTCCCCTGCCTTATATCCTGTGCAAACTTTGCAAATTACACCCCATGTTCCTCCATCGCATAAACCCGAAACGCGTGCTCCGTCACCGGCCCACGTACGCGAACAAACCTCCGCATCTGCACCCGCAGCACTCCGCCCGCACGGCGTCCGCTTCACACCTTCAACGCACTTTGAGTCGACAGACAGCACGTCTCACATGCCGCTGTCTCCCTTAGTCACGATTACTTCTGAACAGCTCCTTCCACATCCGAATACCTCACCAGCTACCACCTCTCGCTCACGAAGGGCAACTCCAAGCCCTGGCCCCCCTTCTCCTGTACCTTCTATTTTGCGCACTGCATCTCCCGTACCTGCACCATCAGAGTCACGACCCTTCATCTCCCGCACCCTTCGTCCGACTCCGTCGCCGCTCATGTTGACCCCCTATGCATCACCTATCCCACATGGGATTGCACCCGGGTTGTCCGAGTCCTCGATCGTCTCATCTTCCGAGTTTATATTTCCGAATCCACGCCCACGCTTCTTCGAAGATCTTCCACCACCTTCGCCACCGCCGACATGCCCGCTCCCTGACGTTCCATCTCAGGGACTGTACTCGCAACCGATTCCACTGATCAAGCGTGGGCGCCAGCCGCCGTTCCCACCGCGAGGCATCTTGCCCGTGCAAGAGGCGTCGCGGCTCATCGAGCGTACGGAGCGCACACGACAGGAGGCTCGCCAGGCGCGGCTCGCAGAACTACAAGCGGAGGCACTGATGAAAATACAAGCGGAAAGTATGGGTGACGTTATCAGTGACGACGTCCATGGCGATGACCCTGCATGGCTAGCCGAGGGGGTCTCCTTAGTGCCACCGTCACCCCAACCACCAGAAGACGACTACGACTGGCCTGACGACGAGTCCGTGCGGCCGGACATCGCACAGTTCTACCTCTACGCCCCATCCAGCCCTAGCGGCGGTGCAGGGGAGGTGGCGACCCGTCTCTCGCCTGATGTTCCCGACGACGAGCGCTCCACATACACGTATTCGTATGCCGCGTCGTCGTCGTCTGTGGACATGAATGCCAGCGCGATGACGCCGCCCACGCACTTAGATACCCACAGTCGCTACTCTGTGGAACGCCGGGTAAACGCAGACTTTATCGATGACGAGCCCAGTAATATGCGTGCGCGTTTGAATGCGCGCGCTGATGTATTGTATGGCGCGGAGAAGATCCCGCCAGTGCCCAAGCTACGGCCGTTTTGAGCCTGACCACGTCCCACATCCGTCCTCGTCCATCTCACCCCACCCCTTTCCTTTACTCTAGGTCCGCTGCTGCTATCGCATTCCTTTGTCCCTCGTACCTGACAGGCGCTCATCTTCATATCTTAACTCCTTTCATATCACTCACGTACTCATCGTGACAGGTTTGTAGAATTGAGTATTTTTTTTGGTTCGAGCGACCCTCTCGTATGTTACCACACCTTTTCGTCTGGTGCACACCTTCTCTTGTATCCTATATCGCTATCCTTGTTGACAGAATATAACACCGCTAAGTGCACTTCGGCCCGTACACCCCTCATCTTCATTTGTGAAACTATGTGGTGTGGACAGCCCAAGTGTGAATCCGCGATCATATCTTTTCATTGCCATCCCAGCAACCTTCGGTAGTTGGCATTTAAATGTGTTTACTTGAGTATAATCGGAGTGCCTCACCCACTCGCTTCCCCGCGCTCATGGCCGCGCCTCCGCTCTCCATTCCCCCATGTCGCTATGTCCACGCCATTGCTTCCCGCTTTCTCACGCCTTTGCGTGTGCTCGCCTCGGACACGTGATGATCGGTGCGATCACTCCCGCGTTGCTCCCGCCTGGATCCGCTGATCCCGCCTCACCACACAGGACCTCTCAGAGGCGGCAGTCGTGACGCAGCAGATTTCTGAGCTGTTTGGACCCTCCTGTGGGTTGAAGGTGGAGAGAGCCCTTTGAGATGCCGCGTCTCTCACCTCCCACCTGTCAGGTTTGTCCTCGCTGTACCTCTCCCTTTTCTACTTCTCTCGCTGACGCTCCTTAGCCCCTCCAGCACAGCTTTTTTGCGCGCCCTCCCTCCCGTGCTGCTCTGTGTCCGGTTTCCTTATCTATACCGTATCCGCCGTTTTTTTTCTCTGCTTCCGCGTATGTTTTACCGCTCTCTTTTTTTCCATCTTCGGTTTTCCGTTTTCCCGCGTCGTTGTTCTTGTACTGTCCGCCGTCTGCCCTGCGTTTCTCTTTCCGCCTTCTCTTTCGAGCTGTCGCTGCACAATAAATGTATGTTCTCAAGGGGGGTCGCGCACCTGTGATGCGCTCGCTTGCGCTCCCATGGACCCATGGAAGCGCCATCATTTTGAGGCGGGCCGATTAGTAAAGGTTAAGTTAAACGCTAAAAAAAAAGTAAAGCGCTTTCCCTCCCAAATTTTGTTCTGACTTCTGATGCCGATGTTATCTCGGCCAAAACTGTAATGATAGCTCGTCTCTCCAAAACTAATCTGTAACCCGACCATGCTCTAACCACTTTCTAGTTCCTCGTACTGTACTGTATATCTCTCACAATTTCTGGTACATCATTCATCGGGGCTTAGGGCTACATATCGCCACATACCCGAGAACCGGAATTAGGGCATACAGAGCTCATACTGCTACATTACCCTCGAGTGAGTCGATGTATTGGACACGATAGGCGTTGGAGTCGGTCTCTGGACAGCGTCCATATGGCGTCCACTTTGGTTCCTCCTGAACACGTCGGTACGGTTTCAGGGCATAACATGACGAAAGTTCCAAAAGATTCACAGACCTGGAATAGGCGCAGTGCCTTTATTTGATTCAACTCGTCAAGTGTGAAGCGATGGTAGATGCCAGCTGGAACGACAAGAAGATCACCCGGTAGGACATGAATACGGATCCACTCGTCTGAGGGATGATCTGCGTCCTTGCATGTATCGGTGACTGAATACCCGCTGAGTGCCAGAACCAGCACTTCACGCACCGCGTACATCAAAGAAGCCCGAACCGGACAGAATGTATCGGATCTCTTCGTCCTCGTGCATATGCCTATTGAATGAGCAAAGGAGCGTACGCGTTTACTGTATAAAGTAAATAATAGCAGCCACGTACTCCTCAAAAAACGACTTGAGCTTTGACTCGTATAGGTCGCCTAGTCCCTCTTTGGTCACATTGATAATGTCGCGGTTCTTATAGCCTTGCCGCTCTGCGATCTCATTGATCTCGGATTCCCACCCGCCTGGGCTGTCCACTGGTATGGTCCAATGGAGAACACCGAGCTTGCGAAGATGCGAAGAATCGGCGGATCTCCCCGAATCGTGTTGAAGACGTTGGTCTCCAGGAATATTGTCGAAGTAATAGGCACGCATGATGGTGGTGGGGAGGGCGCGGGAGCAATGCTTGGCATTTGCGCTGACAAATCTGAAGGCTCCGTGAAATTAATTACACGATCCACCTCCCGGCCCAAACTTGAAAAAAAAATCGTCGAGCGTCCGACTGGGGCGTTGCGTTGTGTGTGCATGCCACCCCAAGTCCTTCACAACCCGCCAGCCTCGACTTCCAAGGCCAGGTTACTCATTCCGGCCACCCCTGGCTGGTTTGATTTTCTTCCACCCCTCCCCAATACCTCGAAACCCGTTGCATCCCGATCGGCATCCCAACTTGCTGCCTTACTCGACCACGCCACCTCTTTGCATGCATCTGAACTCGCCGCCTTCTCCGCTGTACCGAATGCGGCAGGTGGCTCTGCGTCGGATCAAGCTTTCTTGCGCAATATCCTCACGGGAGGCACTTTGAGCGATCGGCTCAGTGCGCTCACCCTCATGGTTCAAAGTGCACCTCTACATAATATCCGAGCCCTAGAGTCCTTGAAGAACTTGGCTGAAAGGGGGCGGAGCGGCGTCAGTGCATCACGGGAGGGGGAGAAGGGCAAGGGCAAGACGGCAGGAAGAGAAGACCGCCTCAAAGCTGCAAGGGCCGTCATGGACTGGTGGGTTGGAGGCGGTGCCCCAAATCGAAAGCTTAGGTGCGTGTCGTCGACTTCAGCCTCATGTGCGCGTTCAATGAGTCATGACATAGGTACTTCCGCGATCAACCACTGCTACACCCTGATGTAACCGATCAACACCTCATCATTTGGTACTTCGAGGACTGGTTGAAGAAGTTTTTCTTCTCCTATCTTCAGATACTCGAGGTTTTCAATAGACCCACCTCTTCTTTTTCGGTACTCATCATTACCCTAGGCTTTTTCCCAGGATCCTCTACCCTATGTCCGCACACAGTCGCTTCCTCTGATAGCCACTCTACTTCGCTCTAATCCGGAGCAGGAGCAAAATTTGCTGCGCTTGCTGGTGAACAAGCTTGTGCGTTACCTTTTCCTATTCATGAGCCCTCTCGCTGATATGTGCACAATATCAGGGTGATAAGGAAGCCTCCATTTGTGCTCGGACGTCATACTACCTCCTTCATATTCTCCAAGAGCATCCAGCAATGAAGACGGTTGTCATTAACGAAGCTATGATGCTTGTCATGCGGCCCACATCACCCCCATCCCATTCTCAACCGAATACCGATACCCGGTTCTCAGGTGGTGATCAAAAGCCAATTCCAAGGCAGGAAAAGAATATGTGGCGCACGCATGCGCAGTATTACGCCGCCATCACATTCAATCAGATCGTCCTGTCCACGTCCGAGGCGGACCGCGGTTCCGCGCGTAAATTGATGACTGTATACTTCAACCTCTTCCGCGGCATTGTTTCCGACAGGGTATCTGAACCAGCCGATGATGCAAATCCTACAATGGAAGAGTCAAGTGATAAGCGAAAGGGGAAAGTCAACAAAATTTCAAAACGGAAGCGTAAGGAAGTGCGCGGCGCCGCCGGATTCGTGGAGGTGCAGGACTCGAATGCAAAACTACTCAGTGCGATACTTACGGGCATAAATCGTGCCCTGCCATACGCGCGGTCTGGGGGAGACAATACAGAGTACGTCCCCTCTGCTCGCCTTTCACCGGCTTGACGGTGTCATTCGAACTTGTTAGATTCGAAGAACATGTGGCCACACTTTTTCTTCTAGTGCATACTTCGACATTCGACAATTCCCTACAAGCGCTTACATTAATTCAACAAATTGTGGCTTCATTTCCAGCTTCTTCACCTGTAGTCTCTCGATTCTACCGTGCGTTATACGCGACCTTACTCGATCCGCGCCTACATACTACTCGCCATCAAGCACGTTTCCTCAACTTACTATTCAAGAGTTTAAAAGCCGATTCACAACAGGCCCGCATAATGGCGTTCGTGAAACGGTTTTGTCAGGTTCTTGTGAGTGGGTTTGGTGGATCTGAATTCGTGGCAGGTGGGCTGTGGCTACTTGGCGAGGTGTGCTAGTTGCCAGCTGCACAAGCAATAATCTTACTTACTCCAGTATACAAGCTCTTCAGCGTGTCCCCGGGCCTACGCACACTCGTTGACAAGACCACCTACACCGGAGTAGAAAGTGAAAGCTACGACCCATATAAACGTGAGCCGCAATATGCACATGCGCAATCATGTGCTCTCTGGGAGTTAGTACGTAACACCCTCGCGTCTTTTTTTCCCGTGAACTTATTAAATAACATTATCATTGGTTCTTGTGAATGTGGATAGACTACTCTACTTCACCATGCGCACCCTACTGTCGCTCTTCTAGCGCGCCAGCTCCTCTCCAATGAGGCCCTGACGAGCAGTCCAGACCTGACTCTTTATACGCTCAGTCATTTCCTGGATCGTTTCGTCTACAAAAACCCAAAGAAACCCGCAGCCAGGGGTACAAGTGCCATGCAACCCTCCACCTTTGGGGTTGCCGGTGGCGTGAGGAGGGTAAGGGCAGAGGTACAAGAAATACCCCTCAACATCGATGGATGGTGGCGACGCGGGGAGGCTGGCGTGGCTCCGGATCAGGCTTGTCGTCATTTTGCAAGGCGTACATGACATGATGCTCACACGTCCTACTGTAGGTATTTTTCCAGCGATACTTTTCACAGAAGCATGGGAGGGAACAGGCGAGGGCAGCTAAAGTTGACAAACGAAAAGTCAAGGATGAGGATACTGATACGAAATCCCATGATGCGATTGAGGGCGGCAACAGCAGTGAGAATAGCGACGAGGAGGAAGCAGCCATTTGGAAGGTGGGTCCACCCAAAATGTGAGGCGACTCTGGCTGATGATGAGTCGCTGTAGGCGATGAAAGCTTCAATGCAGAGGACCGATATCAATGACGACGGTGACGTCGAACATTCCATTGTTGATTCAGACCCGGACGAGTACGCCTCTGTCGATACCGAAGGGGATCAGGAGGGGCCATCCGAAGCTGAGGACTATAGTAGCGCCCAGTGGGAATCCGACGATGGGTTTTCATTCGGAGAAGCGTCGGATGCAGATGATTTGATGGACCTAGATCCCGAGGTCCCGGTCGCTTTGGAACAGCCTGGTTCGGTTACACTGGGATCTTCCACTTTCAGTGGCGGCATCAAGCGAAAGCGCAATGGACCTGGGAAGGGGGATGTACCGACCCGCAACAAAAGGCCTCGTGCTTTGCCAACATTCGCAAGCTACGAGGACTACGCACAGATGATTGAGGATGATCCAGAGAACGTGTCGGTAAATTCTGATTTATCGTAATATCATGACGATGTCACCGACGAGCGATGTACTTACCTCACCGCTCACGAATCTTCCAAGTCGGCCTGTTTCAAACGATCCCTCTTAGTTCCTGGCGGTAGTACGTGTGATGACCATCGCTGCCCGTTTAGTGTATCCTTTTTCGGTACTAGTAGAGCATAACTCTGCCGTGATGGTTCAGCCTGTTCTCATCCGTTGCCATAATGGCAATGTGGCAGGGACACGACAGAGTAAGACGTATTGGAGGTGCATACTCCTTGGGGCTATTCCGAGTAGTCTCCAAATGCCATCGCATATATTTTACGCGTCTTGGCTTGGTATTGCCGTCGCCACTAATACCCCACTATCCAATCAAGCAGTGTAGGGAACGTGCGCGCGTTTGCGTGAGACCACGACACCAGCTTACCATGGCCATCGTAGTCATCTGCACGGCGCCTGGAAACAACTTGACAATACCCTTCAATATCCCTTTTTATTGGTGGCGGCGATGTTTCAAAACCTGCTTTCGCAAGAACTCCCAGGCAGGTTTCGTGACACTGCAATCCGGCCAGTGGTCAGGCCGGTCAGGGTGTGCCAGTGGTTCCCTATAAAGTCGATACTCGTTAGTGTCTACCACAAGACCTAGACATCTCGTGGTCTCGTTTCCACATCCCGTCGTCCTTTCTTTGTACCTGCAAGAGCAATATGCGCGCATACTACTATGACAACGTCCCAGGGACCGGCGTCTTTATCCAAGTCTTTATCATGATTCAGGGAGACCCGTTGATGTTGATCGTGTCCACAAGCTCGGTCTCTTCCTACGCAACTTCCCACTTGGCACTTCAGGGGGGTGGGAACACGAAGTCGATACCATTGCCGAGCAACAAGGTTGTAAGTACCGCGACACTTTGGGCATCACAAAGAAGGGCCTAGGCAACATGTTCAAAACAATGCTTGAGAAATATTTTACTGAGTGAGTGGCAGTCCTCATGATCCAGGACAAAGGTTGTAAAGGGGTGAATAGGCATATGCATGACAAGCCGGAGATTTGTTATATCCCTGCCAGTGGTTCCGGCTTCTGGGACATACGAAACCTTTTTCGAGCTCTACGTCTCAGCCTATCTCCGAAAATGCCCCCGTCCTGGTCTTAGCCTCAATCGACTGCTGAGCTTGAACGTTTGAACGTTTGAACTCCTGCAACCTACGGAAGTTTCAAGCTAGATAAATTATATGCAACTGTGGCAATGGAGAAGTTATGGGTGAGTTCGAGTGAAAATGTGGCAGTGTTAATTTATATAATGAAAATTCCGTAATGCATGGCATTTATGTCTCGGTAACTATTTGTGGGGGTTATGGACGCTGTTTTTTTTTACGTTGGGAGATAAATATAATAAATGCCAATTCAGTCGAGGTTTACGAACTTCAGTTTCACTCTACAGCAAAGACCCAACTTGAAGCAACGTAGCCTTCCTCATTGGCATTACACACCCCATAGCAGATGCATACCGCCCTATGCGATCTTTCCGCCTAATAACAAGCCATTTTCTCGCCGGATTGACCCCATTCAGTCCTTACAAGGGCAACCCCTTAAGGTGTAGTGCGTCAACCTGCTTTGCGGCTACCAACCGGCCATTCCTCGCGGTCAAGAGAATATCAACGATGATTAATGATTGCCCGCCTTTAACTTCCCCAACAAGGTAGGATGACAACTGAATTCTTCGCGTACACAATCATACATGACTTCTAATTCTTCACTAGCTTCACTCTCCGATCGATCGCACTAATAAACTCTGCCACCATAAGCGATACTCCCCATGTTTAGTCCAGCACTGAAAGCTCAGGCGTGTCCGAAATGCGATACGTTATCTTCTGTGCGCTGACCTGCAGGTTTAGGATTAAGGACAAGCCTGCTTCATTCTGCCCGATCCACAGGCATAGTGCATTGGACGTACCTTCCCTTCCTGCATGTACTGCAGACCATCTTTCACTCCAGCAAGGCCGCTGGGTTGCATGAGAACCGGGTTGGGCTTGATCTTTCCCGTTGCGAAGATCTTCTTGTGTAAATCGACATACCATTTGCCGTTTGATCCCTAGCGAGCGATGAGCGACAAAAAAAAGAGAAACCTTCATCAATCGTACACGTTTAAGGACATCAGTAGCGAGGGTCAAGATGGCTTTGACATCTGGGCGGGGACTTTCGCAGGGAAGGATGACGGCTACTTTTCCACCGTTGCCCCCAATCGAGCCGGCGACTTGCTCCGGCGTCTTGCCCTCCGAGATTGCATCTATGGCAATATCGAGCTTATTGCCCGCAGCTGTGCGAATTCTCTCTACCACATTCTCGTCGCGATAATCGAACACTTCGTCCGCACCCAGGCCCTTGACAAGGTCGAAATTCTTTGGCGAGGCCGTTGTCACGACGCGGAGTCCTCCAAACTTGGCGAACTGGATGGCGTACTGGCCGACAGATGAGGCACCACCCCAAATCAGAACGGAACGTTGAGGGCCGGACTTGGCCTCAAAGGGCGAGGGCAGCTCAAGGGTCTGATGCAGGCACAACAGGGCAGTCAACGGGGCCACACCAAGCTGTGCGGCCTCTTCGAATGACCAGCCGTCGGGGATAGGAAAAACGCCTAATTCGGCGTCCACCACCAGGTATTCCGAAAATGCGCCATTGGCTTGACCAGCTGTATACAGTCTTGGCTCGGAACTGGCGACTGGTTGCATATTCAGAAGGGGGACACTCACTGCCAATTATGAAACCTGCGACTCGCTCGCCGACAGATCTCACACGCTCTGGGACATCTGGTCCAAGTTCCTCCACCGTGCCCGCGAAATCATTCCCCACGATTCCGCCATAATGGGCTGCCTTGACTGCACGTCCAAGAGACTTCCCTGAATACGTATCGCGGTTAGTCATGCGCCTCGAGAGACGGCGTGAACAAGCTGACAATCTGTGGGGTTCTGGGCCGCTGCAACAACCTTGACGAGGATCTGACCCGGACCAGGTTTTGGCACATCTGCGAGGCCAACTACAACGCCGCTTTCGGCCACGAGGGCTGCTCGTTGCTTGAGGGGTGCCATTACTATGCGACTCTGTGAAGATAACCGAAAGTTGTGTTGTGTTCAGTATTTATACACCAAGGTGCCCAGCCTGATGTCGTGTCATGGCTTGGGTTACAAAGTCCTTGGTCATCCGATCGGGCAGTCGGCTTCGGCGTTACTTGCGGCGGCCGAATCGGCTATGAGTTGCGCCCGAGACGAGACGACTTCAGTAACAGTAATAACGCGACTTCAATAATAACGGTCGAATAAATCCCCGTGAGCAGCTCCTTCTATCAAACTGGCGCCATCCTGATGTTGCCTCATCTCGATTTTGTTACTGGTACCTGTGGATGTGAACTTCGGGGGCCGCGGCGGAAGCAATATGCATTTGTAGTCCAAGTTCACTCTACGCCCTACCTAACCCCCATTCCACGTTAGTAAGGCGACCAGCCTGAGATTACATCCATATAGCACACATGTCATTCCTGATGCGCTCTTTCGGACTGTCTCGATCGCCAGGAATATTCTTGCGCTCCCTGTTCCCTAAATAGATCGAAGGTGTGTATTGTGCCTCGGTCTGCATCAGCAAGATGCAATCTACAGGACATAGCGTCACTGCGTGACTAGCCCTAGAACGGTCTAGTCACCCTCCGGAAATTTTCACGAGAAGTTTGACTCCCTCGCCAACTCGATGAGGGCCGGGCACTCATTGCACCAAAGGTGCTGCTGGTATAGCCGGGGCCTGAAATACGCACACGTCATAACAAGCCGTTTTTATCTATCTCTCTACTGCCAGTGTTGAATGATAAGAGAAATCACGGTCATACGGTCATAGTTCGCATTAGTCATAGTCGCCACAAAAGCTATCCACTGTATGCAATATACACCTAAGGAGTATTTCAGGCGGAGAACGGGGCATTGAATCCAGGAGATTCGCACCTTCAAAATGCAGACGACATTGTGGGTATACCAATACGCAGCTCATGCACATGCCCTTTCGATAGACTCTACGGGCAGGAAGAGCTCAGAAATACACTTCAAAGTAGATGAATATTGCGCTCACATCGGTCATCCATAGGTGTTCTAAGCCTTGATTATGACATTGGGGCCTGATTTTGTTACACGTGCCAGTACTAAAAACGCGGACGAAACCATCATGACGACGGCGCAAAATATTTGTGCACGGATGAAATGACCCGATTCAAGGTTGAGGAGTGCACCGCCAACAGGGCATCCGATGAGCACGCCAATTCCAGAGATACTGAGGCACATTCCGAGGCGGGTGCCAACCTTGTGCATGTCGTTCGAGAGGGAGACGATGGTGCTGGGGGAAAGCGAAACGAACGAACCGGAAAAGAAACCGTACAGGATGGTGAATACCAGGAGGCCACCAATGTCGTGTATGGCAACCCACGTGAACGAAAGCACGCCGCAGGCGACTGTGCATGGGATGAGAACGTTGAGGTTACCGATACGATCTGCTAGCGCATTGGGGACGAGGCGGCCAAAGACGGATCCTGCGTTGCAGATGGGGACGAAGTAGAATGCCAGGGTCGCGCTCGCCCCCGTTTTGAAGAGTGCGTAGGGCGTGGTGTAAAAAAAGGGAATATAAAGGCCTGCGAAACCGAAGAGAAGCCCCGCGGTACAGAACAGGAAAGGTGCCTCGCGCAGGGCAGAGACGTCAAAGAGTTTCCGACGGGTAGCGGACAGGATACGCTGGCGCATGACGAGGTTGGTGAAGCCAAGGGTGACCAAGGATATAAGGGCAATAATTCGAGTTGTCCACCCAAAGCCGATCCGCGGTTGCAGTGAGTGAAAAAGGATCGGGTAAATGACACCACCTGGAGATGAGGGGATAAATTCATAAGGGTGCTGGTTTTGAGGTAGGCGCGTGCAAGTGCTCACCAAGACTGCTGCCGCTAGCGGAGATGCCAACGGCAAGGGAACGACGTTTGTCAAAGTAGGTGGACACGATGGCGACGCTGGGAACATATAACATGCCGGCACCAACTCCGAAGCAAACACCTTGAGCGAGGAAGGCCTGATAATATTGCTTGACGAGACTGGTCATCGTGAGGCCAAAAACAACGAGAAAGGAGCCGACTGCGAGGAGCGTGCGGTTGTACCCTGCATCGAAGAAGGGGCCGGTGAGAGCGCCAACGAGTAAGAGGAGGAAACCCTGGATAGAGCCAATCCAGGCGATCATGGAGGGAGAGTGTGAACTGAGGATGTCGACTTCATAGAGGTTTTGATATGCACCGAAAGTATTGACGATGCCCCTGATATGCTGGAAGTCAGCGCGACATATGGAATGTGGCTAGGGACGCACCAAGTGTTCATAAGAACGAAAAAACTACCCGCGACCTGGAGCCATGCCAGTGTCCCGCCGTCTGGCGCGTCACCCAGGATCGGGTCAGTCAAAGGGGGATGTATGGCGGGCAAAGCTTCAACAGAGTAGACCGAGTCAAGGATCTTCCCATCGTGCTCTGCACGAGAGCGGGAGCCCATTTCGTACCCCGAGAGGGACCGGAGGCAGGTTAGGTCAGGAAAGGGCAAGGGGCGAGGGTTGGCACTATTTAAAGGGATCGTGCCATCGTCCCTTTTCTGATATTCTCAGAGGATAGTCCCCACGGGGCACGGGGCGCGGATCGATGATTTCTTGCGGCAATGTGGGCTGGGAGAAAGACCTGTGAGAAGATGTGAAGCGCTCGAGGAGTGCGGAGTGGGGTGAAGGGCCCCGACGGGCCAGCCGGCGGGTGATCTTTGTGCAACCCGAGCGTTTGGCCGGCACAAGGATGTTCCCCCCCGCGGAATGACAGCTTGATTACCATATTGGGTGCAAGGCCAGCGCGGAAGACGGAAGGGGATTGATTGCTCGAATCGAATGCTCATCGCGCCCAATGCAACGCTCTATTGGATTACCCGACCATACTTCGCTTGCGTCCCCTCAGTCGCACTGCACACCTCGTTTGCCGGCCTCGCTCGCGTCGAGCACAAGTACACACGCACCTTCCTCTAGTCTCCGTCCAATCACCGTCCACTCATCACCCATCTTCCGTCTGTACCCCTCCAATACGGCACCAAATAACGGCGACGATTCCGGGTGCGTCGACGCAAAGGCACGTTCCAGCACGTACAAATCCACAGCCTTGTCCTCCGCCAAACAAGACGTATAAGCCAATCCAAAGTCAATCAACACCTGGACGACCACTCGGCTAAATGTCAATCAAGTCAAACGAGAGATGCTGGCGCACCAGTTGTTGCATCCCACGTAGTGAATCAACGATAGAAGACGGGTGGCGCACCATCATGTTCGATGTTGTCAGATCTCCGTGGATGATATCTGCGAGGTGCATCTTCGCTATCTCGGCACCCACCATCGCCATCAACGCATCTGTTCCCGTCCCATTAGAATCTCTATCTCTGCTCGGATTGGTTGCCGCGAGAAATCGCACCTTTTGATACCTGGTACTCTGCCAGCCGGCCCTCCTCCTCCGCCGCCTGATCGTCATCGTCATCGCCATCGCCATCGCCATCGCCATCTACTTCTTCGCCTTCATCCCCTGATCCGAGCAAGCGCCGAACACTCTTCCCATTCACCCATTCGATACCTAGCACACCATTCGCCGCGTCAACAAAACGCAGTCCAGGCACACTAACTCCCCATCTCCCACGATCTTAAACTCAGCTAAACAGATCTTTGAATGAAATGGCGCACCGTAAACAACGTAAAATGGCTCGGGCTTCTCCCGCCACGCGTGCCCGTGTCAAGCTCCCATCCAACGTGGCATGGCGATACCGTTTCGAGAATCGATGCTTCAGTAATAGGGGTGGACCCCCATTATGTATGCTCGTGCGATAAACCTTCTATAGGTGAACGTTCAGTAGTGTTGGCCCTCGGATAGAGTGTATTGCTTGCCGCTTCTGCGCCCTGCGAGATTAGTGTCGATGAGTGAAGGAGAGCGATGGTTGGGGTCGGGTTGGCCATGGCGTTTGGGTGCGGAGCGTGTCGGTCATTAGGTCATTTCTCAAATAGGCAACTGGGCCTGCCCTAAACTAAACCAGAATCATCCATTTTCTATTCCACGGCCACTGCTCTGCGACCACACCACAACCCATCTATCGCCTCTCGCAGCAACGCACCTCGGCGAGCAGCGCATATATACGCAGGAGTCGTCTCTTTCTGCAATCTCCCAACGCTAACCATCTCCGAGAGTCTCGCTTCTTCTCCAACAGTCCTGTCGCGGTATGTCCGTCCGACTTTCGCGTCGCCTTGACTTTTCCTAATCCCTTGAAGCGTCTCCGTGACGGTGTATAAACCAGCAAATATGGCACCTATGACAAAACCGGAGACCATTCTGAAACAGGCGGAGGGTCTTGTCTCCGTCGGACAGACACATGCAGCACTGCAGTCATTTACCGAGATGTTCTCGTCAAAGCGCTTCCGGACAACCCCTCTCGCCTCACTTGAACCCATCATGATACGTTTCGTTGAACTGTGCGTTGAGATGCGCAAAGGTCGCATTGCAAAGGAAGGCCTCATGCAATACAAGAACACCGCCCAAAACACGAGCGTCGGCTCGATCGAAGTCGTCATCCAAAAGTTTGTCAGTCTTGCAGATGCCAAACTCCAGGAGGCACAAGAGAAGGCAGAGAAGGCAGCTGCAGATGCCGCTGCGGACGTTGATGATCTCGAGGCCACAGAGACTCCCGAAAGTATACTATTGGGTGCTGTCAGCGGCGATCAGAGCCGGGATCGGGCCGATCGCGCTCTTGTAACCCCATGGCTTAAGTTTTTATGGGAAAGTTATCGGACCGCATTGGAGACCCTAAAGAATAACGCTCGCTTGCAAGTTATCTATCATGTATGTCCTTGTCCTTTGGCCCTATGCGTCGTTAGCTGATTCTTCTCCCTGTCGACAGCAAATCGCCCAGCAGGCCTTCCAGTTTTGTCTCAAGCACCAGCGCAAAGTCGAATTCAGACGTCTCTGCGAGACTCTACGCCTCCACCTCTCCAACGTTGCAAAATATGCACACCAGCCACATGCGATCAACCTCCAAGATCCCGATACCCTTCAGCATTACCTTGATGCTCGTTTCGCACAGCTCAACACTTCTGTGGAGCTCGAACTTTGGCAGGAGGCCTTCCGTTCTGTAGAAGATGTTCACAATCTCCTGATCATGGCCAAGAAAGCACCTCGTCCGGCAATGATGGCCAATTACTATGAGAAGCTTACAAAGATATTCTTGATGAGTGGCAACGCGCTGTACCATGCCGCTGCGTGGGGTAGTTTTATGGCGTGACCACCACTATCGGTGGAAGATCCGATGAAGAGCTCGGCAGACTCGCGGGACAAGTTCTCGTCAGCGCGCTTGCTGTCCCCGTTAACCAAAAAGCAGAGGAGGCCATTGGGGAAGTCAAGGGCAGGACAGGGCGCCTCACAGCATTACTTGGCTTGACTAAGACCCCCACTCGGAACCGCCTTCTGAAGGACGCGGTGCGTTTCCATCTCTTCGGCGAGTGGGTACGTTGTTGACGGCCGTTTGCAGCTCTCGCGCAATGTCCTCAAGCTCGCGTCAGAGGATATCCGATCCCTTTACACCATACTTGAAGTGACTTTCGACCCTTTGACTCTCTGTAATGAAGTCGCCCCCCTTTTCCATGCTCTTTCTCAGGATGCCTCCTACGCCCCTTATCTTCCATTGCTGCAACGTGCCCTTCTTTCGCGGCTCATGTCGCAACTTGCACAAGTCTACTCATCTATTACGATAGAGAACCTGTTATCTCTCCTCGAACCCTTGCGGGGCGTTCTTGCAGAGGGTGGTGGAGACTCAACAATCTACGAACCAGAGCATATTGAAGCTTACATTATGCGCGGTACTCGTGCAGGCGAACTCAACGTCCGCATTGACCACGCGTCTGGCACTCTTCAGTTTATTGACGACCCTTTTACTGGCTCTGACGACTTGCAAGCATCCTCCTCATCGCACGATATCGTCGTCCAACCCTCGGCCGCGTCACTCGTGCGGACGCGCCTCAGCGGCATTGCTGGCGCACTGAATCACGCATTGGCGATTCTCGAACCCCCTCCTGTGCCTTCGAGTGAAGATCAGCGAGCCCGAATCGCTGCCCTCGTGACCGCGGCAGATGCAGAGCGCAAGGCCCTGCAATTACGCCGTGCGATAGTCGCACGCCGTCGTGAGCTGCTTTCCGAGCTTGCCGCCCGGAAGGAGAAAGAGGAACAAAGTCGTCGGTCAGAGGAGTCGCGCCAAGCGAAGTTCGATGAGACGCGGCGGGCAGTTGAGGATGCCCGTAGGCGCGAGATTGACCGTGCACGAGCGGAGATTCAGCAGCGCAGGAATGAGGAGGCACGTCAGCTAGCCCAAAGTCTCAAGGAACGTGGCAACCTCAAGGTTGATATTGACGTGCGTTTTCCCTCCTTGACTTATCGCGTCGTGCTCTAGTGTTGTTGATGTCCTTTATCGCAGGATGTCGAAAACCTGAATACCGATGACCTTATGCGGCTTCAAGTGGAGCAGCTTGAAAAGGAGAAGAAGGAGCGCGAATCTAGGTTACGCGTCATTGCCAAGCGCATCGACCACACAGAACGTGCATATCGGCAGGAAGAACGCCCATTATTAGCGAAGGATTACGAAGTACAACAGGCGAGCGACCGCGCAACATTTGAACAAATCCAAAAGGGTCGCATCGACGCTGCGCGGCTTTCACACAAACGTGATCTAGAGACGAAGAAGCGCCTCTCGCGTATACTCCCTGAGTTCGAGGCGCGCAAAGCCATCATCCTAGAGAAACGCAGCGCCGAATACGAGCGTAAGCAAGCGGCAGCACAAGCAAAAATCGAAGAGGAAAAGGCGAAGCGCCGTGCCGCGCTTCTCAAGACGCAGGAAGAAGAGCGCTTGCTCAAAGAAGCAGAAGAAAGGGCCCGCCGCGAAGCAGAGGAGCTCGAACGAAAGAAGATAGAAGGTGTGTTCACCGTGTGCCGAAGCTCTGTCTTGTCTCCCTTCTTATCACTCCTTGACAGATGAGGAACGAGAGCGTGCAGCAGCGGAGGCTGCGAAGCAAGAGGAAGACGCCCGGATTAATCGAATGCGTGAGGAACGTGAGAGACAGCGTGCTGCGGATCTTGAGCGTATCAAGCTGCAGCAACAGAGGGAGGAAGAAGCTGCACGACGAGCCGAGGAACGACGGAAGCAGCCGCCCCCCGCGACGACGACCGCGGCTGCGCAGGATGGCGGGGTATGGCGGCGCAGCGGCGCGCCGTCCGCCACTACCCCTCCGGCGGTCCGCACTCCCCCGCGGTCCGAGAGCCCCGCGCCTTCGTCGGGTCCGCCAAGACTGATCGGCGGCCGTGGAGGTGCGGCCGGCGGGGCTGCTACCGGCTGGCGTGCTCGTGCTGAACAGGCCAAGAACCCGGGGGGTGCGGCTGGTAGCCCCGCTCCTTCATCGGGTGCGCCTGAAGAGCCAAACCAGACTGCGAAAAGTGTCTGGAGGCCCTCGAGATTGCGGGGTCAGCAATGAAATACTTATACTTCTGATTCATTCCCCTTCCGTGTGGTCATTTTCTAGCGCAGTTTGTATGCATTTACTTTTTTTTCCTCACCGCACTTGTTATAGGTCATGTGTGCCGCTCCGCATTCATGCCATCTTTCATCTACTAAGATTACTGGATATTCCATGCTGCTAATGGGAGATCACGAATATAACAACAATTGTCTGTAAGTACAGATGCGAGGTCTAATTTTTAGATGAGCGACAGTGGGAAAAATGCCCAATAGTAAAAGGAATAATGAGTCCAGTTATATAAATGCCGTTTTGCTCAGATTGCCATGATTGAGGGGGATTGTCAGTTTTGTTCCTTTTCCAAAGGGAGGATTAATAAAGATGGTTGGTGTTGGGTCTCACGATAAATAGTATATATCCAGGATCACTGCTTTTGCTCATCTTGCTCCGCTTCGACCATCATCGCTGTGTGCAGAAACCCCGAAATCAGCTGCGTCACATATAAAGCTCCTTTGGTGTATAAAACTCACCTCTCCAAGATGAATCCTGCATCAAATCGTCGTCGTAGTAGTAGTCCTCAGCCGCGGTCGAGAACGACGAATCACGGTACATGGAAAAATCGCGTCTGCTCGCGATGCACAGTCAGCCACGTAGAAACCACAAAGGAATGCACCGAGCCAAAAAAAAAAAAAGGCGACGTACGTGTAGCGCAGCCCCAAGTCAGCCGACAGGGCACTCCCGTCGCTGTGCCGCATACGGCCACGGCGAAGCCCTCCTCTCGAGGACGGGCCAGCAATAGGGCCGTCGCCGAGCACAAGATCAGACATATCGAACCCGTCTCGTTGCGTGGGCGTTTCGGGCTCGGTCCCGGTCCAGCTGCCCGTACCGGAGCTCCGCCTGGCCGAGGTGATGTCGCGGCTGCTTACGGGGGGCGGGGTAGACGGAGTCTCCTCAAACACGACTATCGCGGGGACATCTGAAAAAAAAAGGATCATCGAGTCAATCATGGAGCCGCGGCCAGTGGGGAGGGAGGCGTGGGAATACCGGGATCTGTGGCGGCCTCTCGGAGCTCTGCCAAGGCGCGCCGTCCAGAAACGCCTTTCAAGGATGACCTCACGCGATCGAGACCGACCAGATCGGTGACAAGTTTGTTGGTACCGGTTCGGATAAAGTGGTCCTTTAAACTGACGATGTTTGTAATACATGAGAACAGGATTCCGCAGAAAAAAGTTCATTCGACCAGGAAGCTTACACAAGGGCCTCATTATCGACAATCAACTTGTGGTGGGCAAGGAGCAAGAGCATATCGGTGAACGATATTCCCTTCTTGGGCTGGTGCATGATGATCGCTTCGTGGTAAAGGCGACTGAAGAGCCTGCGGCGCCTCCGGATATCCTCGTAGTCGATCGTCGACAAGGTAGCGTTCAGCAACCTGAGGTCGACACCGTAGGTGGCGGACCCGGTGCCAGACTTCCACTCTGTCGTAACCCTACAAGAGGCCAATATCTTCTTGACACTGAACTCTGTCGGATAGATGCGAACTTCGAAGATACCACCCAATTTCTATGCGGAGAAAAGTCACGTCACAAAACGTGTTTAAAAGGCAAAAAAGCTCACTCTGAAAAAGGGGACTAGCTGCGCGCGTTCCAATAGCCCCGTCTTTTCGTTCGCAAATTCCGCCCAGACCTTCTTGAATGCCCGCATCTCCTCTCGCGTGACCACTTTCGCGCCGCCCGTGGTTTGATACACGTACGAAAAGTTCTCGACGACGAGACCTACGTGGCTGTAAGTCACAGGTAGCGCCGCGGATAGGAAAAATGTGTAGCTCTCACCAGTAAACATGTTCACGAATATGTACTGATACACTCAATAAAACGGGTGCGCGTCGTGGGATGGAATGGAGACCGACGCACCATGCTCAGGATATTCCATGCTATGAAAAGCGTGAAAGCCCAGCCGACGCTCCCACAGTCCGAGTCATGCTCGTCCTGAGACGAAATGGTACACCTCGGGTACTTCAAAGTGCTGATGGAGCACAGTCAGAAGAGAAAAAAAAAGAAAACAATCCGCGAGAAGAGGAAAAAATGCCGCTCACTAATCATGCATGTACTGATTCCAGCCCTCGCTAAAAAGTAGGATTTAAAAAAAGTCAAGGGCGGGAAAATGTTACTCGATATATTATGGTACACACCCCGAGGTCATGAATGCGAGCATGACAAGCGCACTGCCCATCGTCGAATAATTTTGATTGCGATTCTCGGCAGTGTTCCACTTGGTCAAGCTGAAAACCTCCACGAAAAGTATGGCGAAGAATATGAATAGGACGATCCAGAGGGAGAGCAGGCTGAAAATGACGGGTAAACTGGACCTGAACAAGCTCGTGAGCAAACTAGACACGTGGTCGCGCTACTTGGGACGGATGTCGTGACGTACACGGCCGTTTTGAACAGCTTGTTCAGGTTGTTCATCCGTTGCACCAACTTGAACGCGATGCTGACCAAGAAGAGCTTTTGCAATTGATCGATGATATAGCCGCTGGCGCCAACTCGCACCGAGATGGTCGTGAGCAGACTGCCCGAAGCCACGACGACATCAAAGATGTTCCATCCGTTGGCGCGGAAGCTTCCCCACCCAAGCCCATAGAACCGGACAAGGATGTCCACCACATACATGACGGTGATGAAGAGGAAGAAATCGTCTGTACACAGCCAGGCCCGCTTCAGGAAAAACCGACCCATGCAAACAAAATAGGGGGGGCAAAACTCACTTCGGAGATCATCCCCAGTGCTTTGTGGCGCTGACGCGAAGGTTTGTGTCCTACAAGTCAAAGAAAGACACCATCAGCATTCCCTCCCTTTTACGCGCGAATCTTTGGCGGTGAATCCTCACATGAGCGCAATAATGTGAAGGGTGAAGAGCACCGTCATCATTCGCGCCCACCAACCGTGCTTGTAGACCGCACGGTCGAAACACCAAGCCCTGAATGCCCACGCAGGGCGCGCCCTTGGCCTCTTCGACGGCCGCTGGCGCTTGATCAGCTTCTGCAGGTCGATCCACTCCCTCTGTGGCTGCGTCAGCAGAGCCGTGCCCGTCTTGACACTAAAGTTCTCGATGATGATACTGGCAGTCGCGGCAGTCAGAGGAAGGATCGGATATAAGATAGGATCGCGCAACTTACCTGACGAACAGCGTGAGAATGACGACGCCGCCGAGCAGATTATAGATGACGAAAAAGATGGCGTTGACCTGCGATGCGTTCGTCTGCGGCTGCTGGTCGGGCCCCGTGATGCTCGTCACGACGCCCATGACATCGATCCAGCCCTCGAACGAGACGATCTCAAAGAGGATGAGGAGCGACGCGCGGAACGAGTCAAAGGAGAACGTCGTCGACGGCGACGGGTTCGCCCACACGCGAGGAACGGGGTACGTAAAGACTGGGCCGCTGGCGGGGTCGGCCACGACGTTGGCCTGGTACTCGTTGACGCAGTCCGACCGGCCCGATGCGCCCCCGTCGTTGCACGACTTTGTCAGGCCCGAGAAGATGTTTAGACCCCAGACGGCGTAGGGGATCATGTAGAGCATGGCGAGCATGGCCGCATCGAGGATGCGCGTGATGCCCGAGAGGATCAGCGATTCGAACGTAGAGCGCATCTTCTCAATCAGCGTGATCAGCTTGAGCGCCCGCAGGGCCTTCAGCGACTGCGTCAGCCGGCTGAGTCCTCCGATGAAGACCAAGCCGGTCACGACGTTGACGAGGATGCCAGCCATGATGAAAAAGTCGAGAACATTCCAGATACTCCGCACGTACGCATTCGGAGTGAACAAAAACCCGTCCGCGATGATCTTGATGAGGAATTCCAGCAGGAGCGTGAGCCCAAGCGCAGACTCGGCAATATCGAACCAAGATCCGCGCACGAGCCCATGCGTCGCATAGTAGTCCCGACGATAGACGGGCGTGGCAATCGACGCGACGACGATTCCCGCGACGACGGTCAAGAGGAGGCCAAGCTGGAAGATGGTGTGTGCGATCGTCGAGGGCGGCCGTCCGTTGATGCGCTCACCGCCGGCTGGACGAACGAGCAGCTGGCAGAAACGTCGCAGAGGGTTCTCCTGCGACAAAATCCAGAGCATCTTGTCATACGTGGGATGCTCGCGCATGAAATCGGCCTTGCGAGCTCTACGTTCGTCCTGAGCGTCGCTTGGATACTCCACGCCCGCGGCCTCATTGCTGAGTGCAGCGAGCAAATCCCTACAGAGAAGGCACGGTCGAGTTGGTATAGAGCGGAAGAAGAATTGCAACCCACAAGTGCCGTTCTATCTCTTCGTCGATGGTGTTCGAGGTTGGGGCACTGGAATCACGTGCATGTCGCATATTAACGAGCGGTACGTCATCCGACCGTGGGACGCCAATGAACAGGCGCTGTAACACGTTCAGCGACTTGTTCGCGATATGGCGCACGGGCCTTCTGCTCATCCTCGACTGGACCTAAGCGCGAGTCAGTCAGGAGTAAACGCACAAGGGAAAAGACTCACGCGAGCGGGCCGGCGCTCGGGAACGGGACGGTTGTAATCCTGCACGACGGCTTCCTGCATGGACAGTACGAGATCTGAAGGGAGGTTCTCCACGGCGATGGCCCTCGGGGACGGCTTGAACCACCGGTACGGGTTGAGTCTGCTGATCCACGACGCCCTGCTCCTATCGGACTCTGCTTCCCGGTAGTAGTCCTTGGCTTGCTGGCTGCGCTTGACCTCTTCTGCGACGCTAAAATTCTCGTTGATGACGGCGATGAACATCTGTAGCACGATGACTAACGAAAGGGCGATGAAGCGACTTTTCAAAAGAAAAAAAGAGGTGACTCAACCATTTGCAAAGAAAAACCAGCCGACGAAGAACAGGATCACGACCCACGACTGGCCCAGGTGCATCTCTGCTGCTACAGAGGCATATAGGATGTCGGTCCAATTCTCGGACGAAAAGACCTGGTAGATGGCCAAAAAAGTCGTAAAAATTTGGCCAAAATTCATCGGCTGGTCTCCCTGCATGTCGCCGCGGAGGAGCTGCACGGCGAAGAGCGCAGCGAGGTAGTTAACGATCAAGAGGAAGAGCAACATGTTGGTGAGACCGTGCATGTTCCCAAATACGGATAACAGCAGCGGCCGCATGCGCGGGATCTCGAGGATGACGCGATAAAACCGCGCGAGTTGAAAGATCGTCAGCCACGGGTACGCCGGTGAGTTGTGTATGATCGGGATTTGGATGATCGTCGAGCCGATGGCGAGTATAAGGTCGACGTAGTTGTTGCCCTGGACGAAGAAGCCGCGCCAATCGGGCAAGTGCGCAACGAAGCGCACCACAATCTCGACGTCGAACGCAACCGTGATCAGCAGCTCGCCAATGCTGAGAACTTGCCAGTGGGTTGAACTAATGTTGACGTCTCGCGTGGCTTGGAGGACAAGCGAGGCGAGGGCGAGGCCTACCCAACACCACCGGATGCTCTCATATACTTCCCGGACGGGGTTCCTTCGTACTGTACGACGGCGGGGGTCCGACCCGGAAGTCCATGCCTCGTCTTGCTCGTCAACGAGGGATTGGATGCTACGACAATCACAAAGGCTGAGAAAAACAAAGGCCCAAAGGCAATAGGTGATGACTCACGGAGCAGCACTGAAGGCGCTTGATTTTGTCTCAGTTCTAATGGCGGAGAACGTGTTCGTGATCACGGCGACGAATAAGTTGATGAGCCAAAAATTGAGCACGACGATGCAAGTGATGAAGAAGAAGCAAGATATGAAGAATTCCGAGTCGATCACGGAGTACATCAACGATGACCACTACAACACACGTCAGTGACCACAGCTTGGGTGATAAGGACGATAGACCGGCTCACTCCGTTGGCGGACGCGACGATGAATACTTGCAGAACGGAGTAGTAGATGGTATCAAAGCTCTCGATGTTACTCTGGGGATTGCCGTCGGCTTCCTAAATGCAACCTTTTTCAAAATCGCCCAACCATTAACGGGATGAGAGACCGACAGACCTTGCAGATCTGGCCAAGAGGGCAGATGTAACCCTTTACGGTGACATTCCGGTCCCCTGAGGTGATGTACGGCGCCTTGTCGAGACTGATCGGGTCAACGTAGCCCCCGCACGTGCGGTTGAGCGAGATTTCTGTCTCGCCAAGGGTCAAGTAGCACGACCGGCGCATGGAGCCCTTGAACGACTGGATGCCGATGATGCTGTGTGGCGAACGTGAGGAAAACAGAGCGCCGCTCGCCCAGAGACGGGCACGTACGAGAATAAAGCCATGGCAAAAAGCACGAAATATGCCACGCTGGCGAGCAACGGACGGGCCGTCTTGAGGGAGCGCATGATGGTCTGAATCAAGGTGAGCGGTAGGCCTCGCCGTGAATGAGTGATTCTCACCGTCGTGCCAGATGTAATCGACAACAGCCTCGCAGTTCTCAGCACGCTCAGTGCGCGAAACAGCCCAATGTGGTGCTTTCCATGCTCGACGCCTGTCTGCGCGAGGATGAACGAGATCCAAAAGGCGATCACAGACACGGCGTCGATGCGCGTCCAGCTGTGGCGCAGGTAGGGCAAGTTGCGGCGAGTGACGCCGCGAGCGAGGTTGACGCTGAATTGGAACGGGAGAATGAGGACCTCTGGCCTCTGGACTGTGGGTACGTCGTATGAGTGGTCATGGTGGACGACGACGAGGGCGTCTTCTCAAGGAGCGTCGCGGTGGTGTCGGTTCGCTTCCGACCGATAGGGGTAGCGCCGACGAGGGTGGCGGTAGAGGTAGAGGCCGAAATGGCGCTGACGGGAGAAGCGGCGTATGTTGGGGAGGGGTTAGAAAGGGCAAAGGGCCGGGTGACATCCTGGTAGTATTTCCGGAAACGATGGAGAATAGTGCCATTGCGGCCGAGATGGGTGGTAGGATGTGTAGAGGTGGATGGGGTAGGGCGAACGATGGAAGCGACCGTCGGGGATGAGCGCCGTTGATCGAAGCGGAAGAAAAAATGGTGCGGATGGGGATTTGGGGATCGAAAATGAGGCCAGAGACGCACATTCGCGCGAATGCCTCGAAGCTGCGGTAAGACGGTCAGCATGCGACGGGAGAGAGAGACGGACAGGACATACGTGAAGAAAACGAAAAGGGCAAATATGACATAGTCTTCCCAGGTGTAAAAGAATCTGTCTGGACGTGGAGGCGTTGCGTCGGAACTGGGGGGGAGAGAGTAGAGTGCGAGATGCTTGAATGGTCAGCAGAATGGCATAAACTAGAATAGAACAAAGAATGAAAGGTTCTGTCCATCTGGGCAAGGATCAGACAAAAGAGCCCCCGCCAGACGAATAGAGGAGGAACGCACGGATAGAGAAGAAAATCGTACATCGCGCGTCGAACACGACTCGTGGGCCCAAACAGGCCAAGCGCATGTCCGCGCACGGGAGGGACCTTGGCTAAGTCGGGCAAGGGCTCGTCTGATTTGTCCTCGTCATCGTCGTCCGGAGAGGGGGGCTGCTGGCCGTGGGGGGGTGGGCCATCGCCGCCGCTCAAGGGAATGTGTTCGTTGAGACCAGCGCCAGCAAAGTTGACGACGCGCCACGAAGCGCGGCGAATGCTCCGTGAGATGCGCTTGAAGGTGGTACCGGAGCGCTCGAGGGGGGAGAGGTCCGCGCCGTAGCGACGGCGGGTGCGGGGGGTGGCGTCGGCGACGAGTTCAGAGTCGGGTCCCCAGTTGGATTCGTCTGTGCGCGTATGGGGCCGATGTTGGCGGTGAGGTGGGTGGAATCGTCGACGGTGGAGGAGGTGCTGGACTCGCGTCGGGAAGAGAGGAGGGAGGTGGTGGACGCGCGGGCGCGGGGGTTGGTGGAGTAGGAGTAAGGATCTGGGTCGTAGTCGAGTGAGGTGGTGGAGGGGCGAAAGGAGTCGGGGAGGGGGTTGGAGACGAAGGGGTCGTCGTCGAGGGCGTAGATGGGGACTGGTTGCGAAGGGAGGACGGGGCGGGATGAGGGACCAGGGTCACTCATGGGGAGGAGGTTGAGAGAGAGGGGGTCGGGGGCAGAGTCGAGTCTGCCCCAACTGAGTCTGCGCCTGGTGAAACTGCTGCGGGTGTGGGGGAGGGCAAGAGGGAAGGAGAGCCGGGGGCGACGGTAGCGAGGGAGCGACGAGTTCGACGGCAGAGGAAGAGGAACTGTGTGTCGACTGGTGGTTGCTGTCGACAGACATGCGAGGCAAGAGCCGTGCGGGGAACGGAAACGGAAACGGGTCGAGGCGAGTCTGTCGCTGTCGAGATGGAGATGAGTTTAGTTTAGTTGGGCTGAGCGGGACAGTGCAATCCCCGGGAGGCGCTTCTTGCGGTGGCTTCTTCCGCTAGATTCAAGATTCGATCTCATTGCACCGCCTTTCTCCTGATCAACAAAGTCTTCTCGCACGCCCTCCTCTGTCTCCATCTCATGTTGCAAGCCAAGCTAGATCCTGAACCCCGTCGGAACACGGAATCAAAACCAGAGCTGCTTGGCGCAACCGCCGGGCGTGCCAAGCCCAGTCCTTTACACCACCTTGAATCTGAATCCGAGAATCCGAGTCCGTCCACCACGCCTCCTTACTCCTCCATTTTCATTTCTCTTCTGCAGCCCATCGAAAGTCTCGAGCAGATCCATCTCAAGCGCTGCCGTCCACGTTGTCTTGCGCCCAAGTACGGGACCAGTCTTCGAGTCCCACCCATCCACTTTAGGAACTCACTCTGCACCGCACTCACCGTGGCGCAGACATGTCGGGACCGAAGGTATCCATCTCACATCGCACGTGTATCCTGCTCTCCTTCAACGTTCGTTGATCCCGGCACTGTTGGCGTCGGTCCGTGCATATATACTTGCCAGAACCAACTAAACCAAGTGGCCTGTCCAGCGCGTACGTGGTGGCCTTCATCCAGACGGTCGTCGCCGCCGATGGCCACAAATGGCCCGATCATCACATTTTGCTCCACCCTCGCCATAAGTTCGTCCTCCACCGCGGAGAAGACGCCAATGGTTGATGTCGAATCATTCCACGCCAGACTCGATCATTATCATCATCATGATGGATCACGGCACGGGCCATGAGCGCGCGACAGCGTCCGTCCGTGATGGCCGCAAACCAGGCCTCGCTCTCGTAAACGCCGTGGGGAATTCGTCGACAGCAAAAGGGAGTGCGCATAAGCGCCGTGCAGGGACAACCCCGCTGCAAAAGGTTAAGGATAAAAACGATTGACAGTGGCGAATACTGCCAAACCCGGACCTTGCAAGCCAGCCCCCCCAAAAAACGCGCCCCCGTTCAAAAAAAAAAACGGGGACACTCCGTGTTGGTCATGGTCATGAGGGTAGGGCGTTAGGGGGCGCAGCGAAACCGGTACCGGATGAAGGGTGGTGGCAACCCCACCAACTCGACGTGCTGTAAGCCACAGAACCAAAGCGGCACTCCAGCACCTACCCCACCCAAATATCCAGTCAGAGTCGGTCTACGTGGCTATCTGAAACATCTATCGTGCTCCACCCCACTAGTTGCAGCACTGGCGCAGACTAAGCCGAGGACGAGCAGGGACCAATCCAGGAAGCAAGCACGCCAAGACACCCCCACCAGATTGTTGACTATGATACATACGCTACGGTGGAACTGGCCGTCCTCCAACTAGGTAAAAAGCATTTGGTGGGGGGGCGTCGATGGCCGCCCGCGCCTGCAGACCCTTCCCTCCCCCTTCTATAAGCTGTCTTTTCGGCATGGCACCAATCAATCCGTTGGCACCGGCGCTCCCCCGCGTAGTAACGTGCCCCGTCCCGCGGCCGCCGGCGCCTAGCCTGATCGTGCATCACTCCAGCACCGTGATAATCAGTAGAATGGCGGTGGTGATGGTGTTGGCGGCGGTGGCGGCTATGTGCCCAGGTGATCGTCCATATTTGACTATTTTGTGCGTCAAAGTTGCCAATAAAGCCAAATCCTGGAAAAGGAGCCCCTTAGTACCACAGCTATAAACGGACAGGACGACAGAGGAAGCAAGAAAAAACATCAGAATCATATTCAATCGAGGGAGAGATTTCACATGCTCGTAGTACATTGGTACCAAAAAACACGCATTTGCCTTTTCCTACCTTGGTCTTTAATGGACTAGACGATAGCTACGAGCAAATACTACATAGGCAGGAAGATAAACCAAAAAAAAAGCAAAACATGACGAGTACTGGAACTAGAAAACTGTGCATGTGAAGGGAACAAGGGGGCAAAAAAAAAAGAGAACGATCTTAAGAGACAAGACACAGACATATCCATATATCGAGAGCGGTCAATTCGACAGCAACGCAAACAAGCGTGCCATCGAAACGCATGGAAATCGATCGAGTCCGATGTGAGTCAAGTCGAACGGCGAGGCGAGCAACGGCAGAAACGGCAGGATGCGGCTGTGGCTGTGGCTGCGGCACGAGGGACGGGAAGGCTGGAAGCTGAAGGGTGAATGTGCTGAGCGAGCGATTCGCCCAGTGCCGACCAAACCCCGAGCTACAACACGACATCAAACCGTGGAGCTGTCGAGCAGGTGGGGCGAACCACGAGAAGAAGAGGGGGGGGAAGTCCTCGCCAGCACATAAAAGAGATGATCCTATCTATTCCTGCAATGAAACGCAAAAAGCATCAGTGAACCGAGCAGCGCTCGTGGGAGGAAAAGAAGAAACGTGGGGTCCAGAAAACGTACCATTGCCGTAACAACGATCCCCTCCTTTGTTCATTCATTACCATTTCATTTCATTCAATAAATCCACGAACGAGATCCCTCGCGAACAGACACAATGATCCAATCGGGAACCTGCCTGCGTTCCTTCATGGTTCGAGTTTCTCCCCGCGCGCGAGCACGCGCACGACTCGGCTCGGCTGCGAGATAACGTCCATCATGGCCTTGACTGCAGGAGGGCGCTCGACCAAGCCGCCGCCGCCGCCGCCGCCTCTGTTACCGTGATACTCGCCGCGGCCGCGATGATGATGGTTGTGGTGGGCGGGCCGACGATCTTCCGGCGACCCGCGGCCATCCGGACCAGGGGACGGGGCCACCTCGAGTACCTCGAGACGCGCGCGGCGCGCCCAGTATGTGACGAAGGTGCCTGTGACGCGTGGCTCGTGCCTGTTCTGTTGCGCAGGATGCGGTGCGGGGAGCGGAACGGGCGACGCGGGAGCAGACTCGGCGTGCTGTGACCCATCCCCCGCAGCAGAGGGCTGCTGCTGTTGGGCAAGGGTGGCAAGGACGACGCGCGGACGGGCCGTGTCGGCATGTTCTGTCTCCCATTTCGCGCAGCAGATCGTGCGGCGAACCCACTCGGGCGACGGTGATGCAGACGGTGGCACCGCAGCGGCGTTGGGGGTGTCGGCGGTGTCGGCGGTGGCGGGGTCCTCATCGAATGCGATCTTGTCCCAGAGAACAAACGCAGCGTCTTGTTGGACGCGCACGCGAGGATTGGTGCCCACCTGTGACTCGAGCACACGCGATGCCGTGCGCGCGCGCTGGGCGAGGGGCGTCGAGCCCTTCTTGAGTAGATCGAGAGAGTTTAGCGCTGGGGGCAGAGGGTCAGGGCGCTGAATGAATACCAGACTCATACGAATGACTGGCTGGCCGGCAGGGTGAGCAGAATTGGAGTCCTGCCCAGACGTGCGAGACAAACAACGACCTTGCCCCGGGCAATCAAGTGGGTGCATAACGACGCAGCCGGCCGCCACGCCGGCGCCAAAATGCGCCACTCGACGACAGAGCCCACAAGCAAGCATAGTTGCAACCAGACAACTCGAAGGGGCACCGAGGGTGGAAAAAGAAAGCGTACCTTCGAGCGGGACGATGATTATCTCCTCCTGTCCATCCCTGCACCACTTCTTGACCTGTCCGAGCGCATTGACAAGCACGCTCGCATCGACGACGATGACATCAGCCTCCTTGTCGGCCGTCTTCCTGATATCGTCAGAGCCGCGTCTCCTCGCGGCGGATGGACGCTCTTTCTGTTGGTGCTGGTGTTGTTGAGAGTGCGTGGTGGTGATCCTGATACCGCCAATGGGGAGTTGCCCACGCTTCGAATCGGGCGAGGACTGCTGGTGTGGACGGGAGCGATCCCGCCAATTGTGGCTGTTGCTGTTGTGGTTGCGGGGGGGAGGAGGGCGAGGGGCTGCAGAAACGGACTTTTCGAGCTGTTCGACTTGGTGGGAGAGGAAAGCAGCGCCGAGCGCGCGGGACATAGCGACCTTGTTCGCTGTGGCACCCTGGAAGATTGTCAGTGTGAGGGATAGGAGGTGAGCGACGAAGGACTGACTCTGGCTTCGGCCATGATAAGCGGTGGTGTGTGTGGTGGGGAGTGAAGCAGGCCAGGCTGGACCGGCTCGGGGTCCCCCAATAATAAGGACCACGCCCCTTCTCGCCACTCCCTCGGGTCCCACCGCCGCGCCGCGGTCTCGACACGGCCATCGCACGCATACGCAATCCTCTCCCGCCGTCCCCTTATCCAATCAATATCCGCACAATCCGTGGCGCTCCGCCAACACCGCCATTTGTCGATGGGTGAGACAAGTCAAGCGGTGCCAACTAACTCCTCCAGAACTCAGCCGTCGCAGCTCCGGAACAGCCCTTGCTCTTGACCTCGTCCGTGCCGTCAATGGCACAACCTGTGCCGCTCTTATCGGCGCCGCCCCTTCATCCCAAACGTCTCAAGTCCTGCCATCTTGGCACCTTCGCCTATACCGAAAACTCACACGCAAAGGACAACGCCCTGCCCCCGAGTGCTTGGTCATGTTTACTTTATGTTGGTGGCGGACTAGGTAGCAACAACAACGTAGCGGATTGGCAACCCGCCCGGATTTGGACCATGTTTGCGCGCCATGGATGGGTGCCCTTGCCAGGTGTCCCCGATTCGGTTCCTGTCGCACTGCGTACAGGTTTTTCGGCTGCATGCGTGTCAATTGCGCACTCCTGAGAAGCACGGATCAGCAGCACAGCCGCCGGCACCGTGGACGAGTGGGGCGAAATTCCCTATGCGGATGCGCGCAACAGGCACTCAAAGAGTTTTAAGCTAGTTGAGCCTTGTTTGCCTTTATGCTGCATGCCCACGCCTTAAACACATGGCCGTAGATGCGTGCGACAATCTCACCAGGCGCATGCTCGTAGACAAGTCCTTGTCCGAGTTCGCTTGAGACGACCGACCATGCGGCCGGCGAATCTGAATAATGCCCTTACCTACTCACTTGTTTCTCACAAACGAGGATGGGTTTGCAGCAGCATGTTCCTTCAGACTTGGCACTTCGAGTTATGGACATTCCGGACAGGCAACCCTATTCCGCAACATCGCGAAAGCGAAGCTCGGAAGGACCCGTATGACGAACTCAGTCCGCTTACAATTCAGCATCTGTGGCTGATTTATGATCAGATGCTTACGCCCCGGCCATTGATCATTGTCGATTTTCCCTTTCCGGTCATCCTCCGCGGTAGCACTGGGCGCTTGCTTCGGTGGGCCCACAGTGACGGTGAAATGTACTGAGCCATTGGATGGGGGAAACGAATAAGATACGTTTCTCTTCTTTAGGAGGCTTATTTCCTCTCTATGCCAGTCGAGGCTTCGCTATGTCTAATGCTTGTAGAAGATTTGAAGTAGAGGCAATATAATACTTTGATATTGACGTCTTGAGAGCGACTGCTCTATATATTCTAGGTCCGCCTTCATCCTAAGCGCTTCATACAGGTAGCGGACCTGTAGACGGATACATCGCCACCCATAACCCAATCTGGTGAGTTTTACTTTACGCCGTCTTGATCTATTCGGGGATCTGTACTGAGAACGGTATGGCGCGCATGTACCTAATCAATCGGTGTTAGGACGAGCGGGCGTTTTTCTTTGTCACCCGGCATGACTGTTCTGTTTGCAACCAAACCCGAAAGGGATGACCTAGTATATGAATGGTGCCACTTTGACTGTGTCGAAGATTCTGTCGATGTAAGGTGTAAGCCGGCACATGTTTAAATCTAACCAATCAATCTTCCATCTTTTGAGTTGTCACAGGGTAATCCTTGGAGGTGGTGACGTCGCCAACGTCTGTATGTGGGCAACGGAGGTAATCATCCACCCACAACATCCCTTGAGACGAATGTAAAGGCTTTCGGGACCGCCAGAGCAGTGGAGCGGTGGCTAAATAGAAAGGGAATGGGCAGGAGGAGACTAGTGATACGTTAGATAAGAGTGCCAGACGCTGCCAATGAGAGTCAATCGTCAGCATGCATTCGCTATACGTCATGTACCCTACATTCCTCATTCCTAATGTCCATGTGGCCAACTTCTGCCATCGCCGAAAGACCGCCGCCTCCTGGATACGCAAATAAGTACACATACTCAGATAAATAGTAGATACCAAAGACCAGCATGGGGGCTCCAGTATTTCAATGGTTGTGGCGCTACCACCATATGATACACCTGGTAGCTTCGGATCTAGAGAGGGCAATGTTTTGCGATGAGTGTAGGTCCATATGACCCCGGGGTGAGCCTGCCTGTCCCCATCTTGAGCCGTCGTGACCACACCATGCTTCATGAAGTCGATCCACTCTGCTCTATAAGGAGCCTTGCAATCTCGGCGTGTGCCATGAATGACGCCGAATGCAGTGGGGTCCACCTCTTCTCGTCCTGAGCCGTCACGACTGCACTGCGCTTGAGAAGGACCTGCGCGACTTCAATGTGGCCCCTGAACGATGCCTCATGCAACGGGGTCCCCTTGTCGTCGAAGCCCAGCCTGAGAACCCACCCCTGTGAGTGCTCCGTGATCAGGAACTCAACAATGCTGTGTAAGCCACAAATCGCCGCGTAATGCAATGGCGTTCCCCTCAGTGGCAATGGAATACTGGCCCATTCGCGTCGCCGCCAGGAGGGTACTTCTGGGTCGTGTATCCACACCTAGACTGCAAGATGTGATTTTCTCGGGTCAAATAAGTCCTTCTACCATCCTCCACGCGTTGCGACACGTCCTTGAACCGCGCATGGTCAAACCAGTGCTCCGCAGCGTATTCGGCAAGGTGATATATTTCTCCAGACTGTCCCTGATGACGTCCTCGGGCAGGTGCAATAGAATGCCTAGACACGCTCGTGTGGCGAAGGTATGAGCAAGTATCATAGAAATATGGTAGTAGGAAATGGCATCATTTGCTTTGGAAAAGTGGTCCGAATTCAAGAACTCCTTCACCGAGAGATGAGAAAATCGTATCACTTGGGTATCTTCGATATTGACGACAGCAAGCAAACTAGAACACGTCGTCAACTTCGGCGAGCTGTTCGATGAGTTCGGTGTGCTTTTGTGTGGAGGGAAATGGCCTCCCACCAGACAAGGTCAACGACGCCCTCGAGCTGATCTTCATCGCCAATAGGACTTGACCTGCGGCAGCCGGCATTCGAAGCTTTGGTTGATCCCTCGCCACGAGTTTGCGCCGGGTCTCAAAGCCCGTACGGTTAGCGGTGCTTAGAGAGTAGAGGGAACGGCAAACGCACCTATCCATACCCATTTTGTTGATGAAAACGACCGAGGGACGTCATACCTCCGCATTTGCCGATCGGCTGTAATCTTTTGGCTCTTTGTCATGATATCGTCAATGGATGAGGCGTAGTCTCACGTGCGTGCTTTTCTAGACACCGGACGCCACCACAACACCAGCATCGCACCATCGAGCACTCGCAACGCGTACTGGACCTCGATCGTAAAATCGACGTGACCTGAGTAGAGCTGTTTATGTTGGCACCAACATTGTCCTTGCCCGTAACCTATTCCCGACGCATATACGCATTTCAGCACCAGAGTTGAACGCAAAATGACAGGAAAAGAGAGATGAAACACGAAGCTCATGGATATTGCTTATCCGGCCAGTATGATGTAAATTACGTTCGTTAAGCGTTGTCTTTCCGGAGTCTAAATGACCGAAACGCCAATGTTGTGTTGGCTCTTTCAGCGGTGTCGGTCTGCCTCGGTGAGCGGAAATAGCTAGCGAACGTGAGTGTGGCGTATCCTCAGTGGCCTGAGGCGATAGTTTCACGATAGCAGCCGTTGCTGAGGCATGGCGTCACACAATATGGAAGGGTACTAAACCGGTCTTGCGCACGAGCCATGGCGAGAGGTGTTGTGCCAGTGAAGCGAGGCGAGAGGGTGCGCGAGTGAGTTGGGAGGAAGAGGAAGCCCAAGGGAAAATAGGAAACAGAAGGAGCGGTGAAGGTTGACTTCAAGGGGAAGAAGAACCGAGAGAGAGAGAGGCGAGACAAGGAACGCGGTAAGGAAAGGGGGGACAGCAAGTCTTGTAATCGGAACGACCCAATACTACTCTGATTCGGAGGGACACCATGGTTCAGTCTTATATACATACGCTTCCTACACAGATGTGTCCAAAAGACCGCATGTAGGCAAGGGGGAGGGAGACGATCATCGAGAACAGAAGGGCCCGTCGTTTGGATGACGGGAACGAGACCAGGCTCGAAAACGAAGAGGATCAGTACAGCAAAAAAAATCATGCAAAAGGGGACGCAGGGTCATACTGAATGCGCTTGACCGGAATGGTTCGTCCGACGTTGGTGAAATCCGAGGGAGGGAGGACGAAATTTAGAAGGTGGGCGAGGGAGAGTCGGGACAGCCTTGTTGAAGCGGTGTTCGGGTCGTCTGATTGCCGTGATGTGGGAAGCGAAAGGGAGAACGAAGGGACGGGGAGGATGGCGGTAACCAGAGAGGCAATTGGAGAGGCATTGGAGGGGGGAAGAAAATAAGACTCAATGTACATCTGTGTTACAGCATTTTGTGCTTCCGAAATGCGGGTGTCTGGCTATACCGAAATGAAAAAAGGATACAGTGGGAAGGCCGTAAAGAATAGGAACGTTGTCATAGGACGCTAGATGGAGGGAATGTCGGGGGCTTTGAAGGTCTCGTCAAGGGAGGCATCGCATACGATTTTCAAAACTCGAATGGTGGTGGATGTACCGACTTCGGTGCTCAGATCCTGTTCCGAGCCCAGACGGATGGCTTTTCGCACTGCCTTACGGCCCAACCGTATTTTTTCGCTTTCGATTCCACTCCAACAACTGCGACCCCAGACCCAATTCCGAGATCAAACAGTCCTGTGCTCTTTATTGGATATACACACCTCTGCGTTGGATGGTGCTGCGGGTTCGCCATGCTCTACTCGGTTCGGAGAGCCGGAATCGGTACTCCGCGTCACAAAACGTGTCTCAACATAACATGACGAGTTGATGCGTCATGGTCCGAGGATCACACCCACATTCAACTGACACTTGCCATCATGAGGAGATGCTCCTTTGATTGTTAACTCCACGTTAACCCCTTCATTGCGGGGAATGCAGCTGGTACTAGATGCCACGCAACACTTCCACTGAATCAAAGAAGATGATACATCCCTGGTCATGATTTCGTTCGCCATTCACTCATTCAATCCTGGTCTTCTCCATCAAGTCCAGCTCCGAGGAGAAGGGTGGGACTTTAAGCGGGCATGCGGATCAAAGTTATTAGGCCGAGCTTGCTGTGCAAGAGAAAGAAAAAGTACCGTAATTGACTTTTGTGCTATCATTGACTTGATCATTGATGTCCTGTGCTGAAGTTCGTTTTGAAAAAGGATATCCGTCTCTCCGTGTGTGTTCACCAATACCATATCAGACACGCTCTGTCGGGTGCTGTGCCACGCCATACAATTCTGAGTCAGGTAATAGGCAGATGGATGAAAGACACGATATCTCTTACGTGAACCCATCACCTGGATATCCCGGCATGTACTAAGGGATCCCTCATCTGGCCACCCTGTGCGTCGGTCAGGAATCCGCGGGCATCTCATTCTAAGGGACGTGAGACTCCTGTGATGATGGGGATGCTGACACTCACGTACAATACTCGCGCGCTGCATCCTTTCCGTCATGATACCTCGCCTTGGCGCTTTCGCTTTCAATTCTTAAAGCTCTCCAGATGACATATAGGACATTCACGTTCGCCCATCTTCCTCCACTCTTCCACTCTGCCGAGTCTACCCCCCAACAGTATCCGAAAATTTCTTGTCTATTACACCTTCTTCACATCCGATGCAGCCACCCCCAAACTCGGTATATACCGTGTTCTCCTTCGTCGGGTTCGTGATGTGTGCTATTCCCTTCTATTGGCACCTGAATGGTACGTACCAATGTTCGCGTTTCCTATGTATGCGCCGTAAGTAAGTGGTGTAGCTTGGAATGCAGGCACTTGCTTGTATATGGCCTGGACTGGTCTCGGGTGCCTCGTTCAATGCATCAATTCGATCGTGTGGAATAAAAATATGATCGACAAGGCCCCAATCTACTCTGACATCGGTAATTTCCCGAGTCGCTTACCCTCAAAGCGTTGACTGAATCACCCCACAGCAGTTCGTATTCGGATCGGGATCGCCGTCGCGATCCCGGCTTGCTCACTTTGTATCACCCGCCGCCTCTATAAGATTGCTACCGCGAATGTTACGATGGCCACAGGAGCGGAGAAGCGCCGCGCTGTCGTCGTCGATTTACTTATTGGGTTCGGTATTCCAATCCTCCAGATAACAGCTCGTAGGTGCCAACCGAACGTTAACCCTCGATTGATTGTTAACAAATTCACTGTAGAGTACGTTGTTTCGGGCCATCGTTATGACATATTCGAGGACGTTGGCCCTTACCCTGTCACGGTGAATATGCCACCCGCCTATTTCCTCGTCTGGGCGTGGCCAGCGGCGATTGGTGCTGTATCTGCCATCTACGGTGGTAAGCAACTTGACTTTCCTCCTCTCTTCCCTATTGCGGCTCATTTGTCACAGTCAGGACCATTGTTGCGTTCTACAAGCGCGAACGTCGGCTCGGGGAGATGTTATCCTCCAGTTATAGGCTCACCCAAAGCCACTACCTCCGCCTGATGGTTCTTGCTTCCGTGGACGCACTGATCACCGTTCCGTTCGCGATATTTGTTATTGTGGCGAATACGAAGCTGGGCGTCACACCCTGGGTAAGCTGGGACGACACGCACAGCGACTATTCCAGGGTCGTCAAGGTTCCAAGTTTCATTTGGAAGAACGACTACAAGATGGCTCGGTCGCTGGAGGTTACCCGCTGGCGACTTGTCCTTTCCGCATTCATCTTTTTCGCATTCTTTGGTTTTGCTAAAGAAGCTCGCCAACATTACCGTCTCGCGTATCGCTCGATCGCCCGTCGTATCGGTTGCAAGACGTCGTCCGGGCCTCCCGACAAGCCATCGCATGTGTATGTAGTGCAATGTACCAGTCTCGGTTCGTTCGCTCACGCGTTTTCAGCACACCGTCTCCCCCCGAGATGAATAATAATACAGGCGGTGTCAGGACCCCTGTGATCGCAGTAACTAGACACGGGCGCGACTCGTCCGTTTCGTTCTCTGACGAACTTTCTATCGCCTCCACTCCCACCATCAAGACCGAATCCAAGATCGGGCGGATTCCGTCCTCGGGGTCCACAATAATATTTCTGAGTCACATGGAGCCCGAGCCGCAGAGCGAGACATCCCAGCCAGCCGCGACTCCGACTGTGACCCATCCTGCGTACCTTCTACCTTACACTCATAGCCTTGACACGTTCGACCTAGTCAGTGAGTACTATCGCGATGGCGCCGCTGACAAGGTCTGAACGCAGCTTACATTCATCTCTCATTATTCCGTTGCTGGGATCCCTTCATTTAATACATCGCTCGAACACTCTTGTTTGCATGTAATTTTATTGCTGTGCATACACTCTCCGATGCACTAAATGGGGCAATTACAATGGACCACAGTAGACTACGAGGAAACCAACTATCTTCGCCAAAACTGGAGACATACTACTGTATATTTTCTTCCGCTGTACCGGTCCAGTTTGTGCCCTCAATCTCGCAAGCTTTCCATGCATAGCACGCCTCGCGGCGTGGATTTCAGAGACTACGTCTGCATTCAACACCATGCTGCGCCCGCCTGACGATCATCTGAAACTGGGGTAATTGTCGCGAAGAGATGTCGCTGCGACTGGGGGAGGGCACTCGCATTTGAAGAAATTCGTCTCACCTTAGAACACACTGCCCGCCATGATTCAGTATTGCCTAACACCGTCATTATCTGCAGAAGGTGCGACGGGCGCAAACGGGTGGAATCCGAAGGAATGAGTCGCGATCATCGATTCCCCTGGCGGATGCAGACTTTCTCGATGCGAGCGAACTTGCCAAATTGCGATCTGAGCAACCATATCCACGGGGGCGCATCATGTGGATGATTGAACAGGGACCATGTCGAGCAATGCGTGAGAATGAAGTGGGCAATGTCGGCGTTGGTCTGTTGTCGGTTGGTCGTTGGCCGACTGTCGACGGTGTGCGGCTGCGGCTGTTCCCGGAAGGTCACGTGCTGCGTCCTTTTTTAATTTCTGGTCCCAAATGTGACCTGCCTGCCAGCTCAGGAATCGATCTTATAATTCTGTCGCAAGGGGTAATGCACCTTAAGGTGGTGACGTCGCCAACGTCTGTGTATGTGGACCATGGAGCAGTTGCCACCTACTCACAATCCTTGGAGACGAATGTAAAGGCTCTCGGAATGCGCCAGGGTAGACTTGAGGGTAGAGGTGGAGCGATAGCTGCATGAAAGGGGATTGACTAGTGATGCTAGTGATGAGCGATGAACTAAATACAGTAAGAGTGCCAGACGCCAATGAGAGTCATACATTCGGTTGTACGTCATGCTCTCCATTCCTCATGTGACCGACTTCTGCCATCCCAGAATTTGGACTAGAAAATCCGCCTTCTGGATGCACAGGCATTACACATACTCAGATAAACAGTAAATATCAATGATGAGTAACTTGGGGACTCCACCACTCCAGTGGCTGTGAGCACCACTATATGACACACCTCATAGGTTCGAATCGAATCTAGAGGGTAATGTTTTGCAACGGGTGTGGGTCCATATGGCCCTAATGGGGTTGAGTTTGCCTGTCCCAATCTTGGGCCGTCGTGATAACTCCATGCTCGAGGAGCCGTACGAGTTCGACATGTCCCCCATTTGACGCCTGACGTACAGGAGTCGACCCGCTCTCGTCCTTGGCTGTCGTGACCGCGCCGTACTCGATAAGGAGCCGTGAAACTTCGACGTGTCCCCAGGACGACGCCTCATGCAGCGGAGTCCAGCCGCTCTTGTCCTGGGCTGTCGCGACCGCGCCACGCTCGATAAGGAGCCGTGCAAGTTCGACGTATCCGCTGGACGACGCCTCATGCAGTGGAGTCGCCCCGCTCTCGTCCTGGGCTGTCGCGACCGCGCCGTGCTCGATAAGGAGCCGTGCAAGTTCGACGTGTCCGCCGGACGACGCCCAATGCAGTGGAGTCGACTCGCTCTCGTCCTGGGCTGTCGCGACCGCGCCACACTCGATAAGGAGTCGTGCAACTTCGACGTGTCCCCTGGACGACGCCTGATGCAGTGGAGTCGACCCGCTCACGTCTTGGGCTGTCGCGCCCGCGCCGTGCTCGATAAGGAGCCGTGCAACTTCGACCTGTCCCCTGAACGACGCCTTATGCAGTGGAGTCGACTCGCTCGTGTCCTGGGCTGTCGCAACCGCACCGTGCTCGATAAGGAGTCGTGCAACTTCGACCTGTCCCCTGGACGACGCCTTATGCAGTGGAGTCGACCCGCTCTTGTCCTGGGCTGTCGCAACCGCGCCGTGCTCGATAAGGAGCCGTGCAACTTCGACCTGTCCGCCGGACGACGCCCAATGCAGTGGAGTCCACCCGTTGCTGTCTTGGGATGCCACGATTGCACCATGCTTGAAAAGGACCTGTGCGACTTCAATGTAACCCCTGGACGATGCCTCATGCAAGGGAGTCCCGTTGTCGTCGAAGCCCTGAGAGTCCACCCTCTGCGAGCGCTCCGTGATTAGGAACTCTACGATGTGATGTAAGCCACAAAGCGCCGCGTAATGTAATGGCGTTCCTCTCAGTGGCGATGGAATACTGGCCCGTTCGTGTCGCAGCCAGGGGGGTACTTCTGGGTCGTGTATCCAGACCCAGACTTCAAGGTGTGATTTTCTTGGGTCAAATAAGCACTTTATCCCATCCTCCACATGCTGAAACACATCCTTGAACCGCGCATGGCCAACCCAGTGCTCGGCAGCGTATTCGGCAAGGTGATTTTTCTCCAGGATGTTCCTAGTGATATCGTTAGGCAGGTGCAATAGAATGCCTAGACACACTCGTGTGATGAGGGTATGAGCAGGTGTCATGGAGATATGGTAGTAGGATATGGCGTCATTTGCTTTGGAAAGGTGCTCCGAAGTCAAGAACTCCTTCACCGAGAGATGAGAGAATTGTATCACTTGGGTATCTTCGACATTGACGACAGCAAGCAAACTTGAACATGTCGACAGCACCGCGCGGACTGGATCCGCTCGGCGCCAATCCTCGCGAAATTTTGGAATTGGACCCGTGCTGAAATAGAACGCGAAAATCTCTGCTAGTTCCTTGACCCGGAGTGGGCGCGAAGCCACTGCGATGCATTGGAAGACTCGATGGGCCGATTTCTGATGCACTCCTTTTATCTCACGCAAGATGCGTTCATATGTCCCATTCAGCGTCTCCGGTAACTCCTCCAAGACTTGTTGGATATCGCTCGAGGGACATTCGCGGAGGTAGGGCAACTGGCAATCCACCCATCGGAACCTACATCACATGGATAGGTTAGAGTCACCAAGAATTTCGGCATTAATTCCTTACATCCCGTCAGCCTTTTTCATGAGGAAGTCAATCACACGTTGCTTGTCCTCTGTCGTCCACTCTTGTTCTTGTATTCCTTCGTCATTGTTAACAAACCACGTGATGTAATCGTTGATATCATCGATTTGTTGCTTCTCGTCGTGTAGTGAAATGGTGTGACAAGCCAAACGATTAAGGACAACCGCGATGTCAGATTCGGGTCGACTTGTCACGCATATGCGCAAATTCGGAATTTTTGAATCGACAAGCTCCTCCAAAAGATTTAGAACTTTCTTGCGGGGGGGCAGCTTGACAGGTGGGTTGGGACATTCGTCCAAAGCATCCACAACCAGGTAAGCTGGATGTCGCCTTGGGAGCTTCAATATGTCTTTTAGACATCGAACAAGTGAAGCATCGCTGGCATGTTGCGAACCACTTTTGTGTTCCGAGAAGAAATTGGAAAGAAAGTCATAGTGTGAGTCAGATTGATGACAAAGTTGGACCAGCAAAGATGAGAGCAGCCCGCGCAGATCCCTCTTCTGTTCCTCTTTAAAATCGCAGTAAAAGAACATGAGGGCTGAAGGGTAAGACTCCCGCATGGTGTTGATGTCTTGGATGATTGTGGAGCTGGCCAACACGTAAGTTCTCGGGACAGAGACATAGAAAAGCTCGCATACCAGAGGACGCTCTTTCCTGCGCCTGCTAAGAAAGTAAATAAAAAACATCAGTCCTAGCGGAAGCATAGGATGAGCTGAAAACCCACGTTTTCCCTGGATCCAAAGAAGAGAACCCTGCTCAGACCATTTCCATTTTGAGAACGTTTCGCCGGTTACAAACCACGCTGCGGTCTCGGCATGGCGCATTTCACTGATCTCGTTCTGATTTTTCCATGGATCAGGGGGAGAGAGCCAACTGTGAACGTCTTGTGCTAATTTGTCACCTGCCACACGACCTTAGTATTTCAGTCAGTAATGAAGATATTAGAAGGGACCGACGTTTCGACTTGTTCACGTCGCTTGCCATCTGCTGTAACAGTTCTAGCGCTCAATCAGATACAGAATTACCTTACTGTCTTCAACAAAATGGAACTTACCACACGACGCCTTTCCATCTAGAGGGAAGAATGTTCAACAGCTGACGGGCAACGAGCCACATGCATTTCTCACCGTCTTTGACTTCCCTCATATCCTGGGCGAGGCCATCGGTATGTTTGAGAATCTGCGCTGCGGCTGTTTGAGACTCAACCAGGGTGAGTTGGTTCAGCTTCTGCAGCGCTACTTCAATATCCTTCTCTCCCAAAAGCTTCTTTCCGATTTTGACTGCGTTGTCTTCAGTTGAGGATCGTATCGATCGATGAGATGAATGATCGGACTTACACCAGTACTTTCGTTTGATCGCCTTGGTAACCAAACCAAGTACGTGAAGCAGCTGCACCATCATTTTGACAATCAGCTCGATCATAGCTTGTTCGAGAGAGACTTTGGTATAAATCTCGAGGCGGTTCACGAATTGTCCGATCAACTCAAGTAGGTTGGCGAGCGCGTCGTGGCTGGCGCGGACATCCTTTGCCGCCTAATATACTTTGATGTCACAAGACACAGGATTAGGAAATGAAAAGCGGTGCATACACCAAGGAGGATAGCAAAGGCAGCAAATATTGGCTTCGCAGGAGGGAAATGCTATGGAACAAGTATCAGAGGAGTAGAACGCCCATCCGATCTTCCGACGTACTACACTGATAGCATCGCGGAGGACAGTGGTGGTGGAAAGCATATACAGAATGGGGATGATAGTGTTAAGCGATTTCGTGATTCTGCTGTTAATAGATTCATTGAAGGCGCATGTATTGGATTGGAGGATATCCGAGACGGATTCGAGGGAGTTGCAACACTCGAGTCGCTCGGCAAGTGGGTGCTCCGCCCATGGTTTGCCGGCCTCCTTTGCATACTCCTGCAAGGCAGACTCGAAAAGGATGGCACAGTTGGAGGACTCAAGCCCCGACTGCCAGTGATCGGGCATGTTACAACCAGCAAAAAAATGTGGGCCTGGAAGAGAAATTTGTCGGCTAGGAGGAAATGATGGAGAGATAATGGAATGTGGTGGTAGAGGATCGAGCGTCGGCCGGGCGTCAGACGCACTTTGAAATTTCCTTGAAAGGACGGGCGTAAGGTTGCGTACGCCCCACTATATATTGACAATGACACCACCTGTGCAGAAAGAGTCCTTTTAGACAATTCTCAAGACAAACTGCCATCTTGTTCAGCCGATTCGTCGCACGGAATTTTGCTCCGTGGTCAGTCCCGGGCCGTCTCGCGCTCCTCACATCTTTGGCCTCCTGTGCTTCGGTAACTCCTACAGATCCTCCGCTGCGGCCGTCGTTCCCTTTGACGTTCTCGCACTCGTCAGACCCGGGGTGGACAGATTAGGCCGATTGGCCAAGGAAGACGGTCGGGCATTGCGGATCGCGGTGTGCGTATGCCAGGCTGGGAGCGCCTGGGGATCAGCGGACGAAGAGGAAGCTACGGGAGACCTCGAGAGAGTAGAAGGGGGAGGGAAGCATTTGGTCACTTCAAGATGGCGAAGAGTGTTGGCGATGGAATACAGGGAGCGGTACATTTCGTTCTCACGCTCCACAAGCGACTTGGACACATCTTGCTCGACTACATCCGCGCTCAGGCTCTTTTGCGAAAAACAACGCGGTCCAAGGACTGCAGGTAATAGACGACGGTTCATCTCATCCTCGTGACTCCTGCGAGAATGGTGCCCTTCGCGGGTACTTCCCTTCTCGTCTTCGCCGCCTTGAACCTTCTTCAGTTGGATGGGTTGCGGTAGTATTAATCATTGTAGTCCAACTGTCCAAAAAAGAGGCCCGGGAATCAAAGAGCCTCCTTCGCCATCCCATCCCCATCCCCGTCCTCGCTCGTCTCATTGCTGCGACTGACGGCCAGCTGCCCCAGCGTCTCGGCCTACGCATTCAGTTGTACGCGAGAATCTTAGAAAGTTTATTGTGGAGCACTTGCGTTCTCAAGATTGCGTGATGGTCATGACACCTACCGTTAAGAGAGTTTCTAAGTTGGTTTCTAATGAAAAGTCTAGCATCTCGTACGAAGTCGCTTCTAGACCCAAGGTCGTGAAAAGACAAAGATGTTGTCGTCGCTCGGAGACAAGGGACAGACGTGGGAGACGTCCATCTACCCTACCTTCATTCACTTTTTGTTATTGTACGGGATAGGCTTCCTCAGGCTGCAGCTAGTCTGCAGCTCAACCTGCACATTTGGTAACGCACCGGCATGTGGTTCTGCGTTGCGTCATAGATCAGTCACGCTACTCTGCAGTCTACCACACCAGCCGAAATAACCTCCCTAACCTCCCTTGTGCTCCATACCAAATTCCCGTGTCGCCCGCATATGGAGCTGATTTGAAGATCCGAACATGTCATTCAACGCCACTTCCACTACAGCCATTGGACTCGCTCGAAACACAGCTCCATCCATCTCGTTGCTGTGCATGTACATTAGCTTCGGTACCTCGGTCCTCTTTCCGGAGCGCCCATGAAAGATGAATTGGCCCTCCTTCAAGGTATCCTGATCGACCCGCAAGTACGTCAGCTGCCCGAAGCGCCCTTCTACTAGTTTAAAAGCAAGAGCGACGAATCATGCTGCAGCTGCCGCCGGAACGAGCTCCACCTGCGGTCGGGTTGCGTCGTATTGTGCGCGACAAACATAACGCTCTGCCGGTGAGAATGTGGGGGAGACGGTGGAAGACTATCGGTCAGGAAAAGATTGGCGATTTCATCGTCAACTTCGGCGAGCTGTTCGATGAGTTCCATGCGCAGAGCGGAAGTTGGGGGCTCATCAGACTAGATAACTTCGA
>WTXF01000197.1:0-45085 GCA_022496215.1 Russula brevipes
CACGTTCGAGGAGCTATGTTATTGATTAGTCGTGAACCATCCTCTATCGACGCTGCTGAGCAGTAGCAGTTGCTTACTTCCTGAATCAAGCTCTTCGTGTCCTGGTTGATGGCGCTGTCCTCTGGAAACCGTAATTCATCATGAAGTATTTTGTCATACATGTCAGACCTATTTTCCGCGTCGAATGGTCTCTGACACGAGAAACCGAAACTTTAGTGAGCCCTGGAGGTGAAAGTGGATGATGAAATGCTCACAGTCCCTGTTAGCATCTCGTACAGAATCGTGCCAAAGCTCCACCAATCAGTCCCGTAGCTATATGGCAAGCCCTGAACGACCTCCGGTGCGTAATACGCTGCTGTCCCACAAATCGAGCTTGTGGTCTCTGCGTAGTGGGGCTGCCAGGGTGCGGCGAACTCGTAGTCGTCCTTCATCCAATACGGTGGATCGGTCATCGATGTAATACCTAGAGTGTCATTTTGAGACGCAGCAGTCCGCGGGAACTCCTTGCAAGCCCCAAAGCCACCGAGTACGATGTGACCATCCCTGTCGATAAAAATGTGTTCCGGCTTGAGGTTACGATGGATGACACCCGCTGCGTGCAAACCCTCGACGCCAGCAACGATTTCTGCAGCGTAGAAGCGAGAGCGGACATCGCCAAGGCTGCCCCAGCGATCCAGTTGCGTCCGAAGATCGCCACCCGGGTGGAATTCCTGGCGCGAGATGTCAGCACCGATGTACCGCGCATATACATCCGCCGTAGACGAACGAACCATAGCCAAATAGGTATTCTCTGCATCATAGAAAATCCTCCATAGTTTGACCACAAACGGATTTGTCCTCCCCATCGTGAGTCGACCCAATACGGCTTGCTCGGTGTGCGTATGCTCTTGCATGTGGCCCGCGAGTATGCGTCGCTTGGAGATCACCTTGAGTGCGTAGAGGTCCGAGCTGCTTTTTTGGCGGGCAAGGAGCACTTTGCTTTTCGATCCTATGCCGAGCACGCACACCATTTCGAAATCCGACACTCGCATCTTGGACAGGACACTCTCCTCGGCGCGCATGGGAGAGCTTGTATTCCCCTGATATGCGCGGCGCTCGCATGTATCATTGGGAAAGAAAAAATCTTGGTTCAAGGACCCTAGTATTCCACGCTCTCTTCCTTGGGAAGTTGACATATCAAGGCGCACGGGACTAATACCTCGCCCCGCGGATGCGCACTCGAGGTCGTATGTTCGTAGGCGTATGAAGTTCTTCCACAGATGCACTTGGCGGAAGACAGGATCATTTGAGAGGACAGTGAGGGAGGACTCCATGCTCGCATTCCTCGCCTTCGCCGGACGTGATGTGTCAACTCCGATTTGAGCTCGGCGGGGGGTGGCAAGGTTTCCCGTGACAGAGAGTGAAGCTCCTGTGGCCGGCCCAACCGACTTGCTTGCAGGAGATGAGAGACGTGGGGACGTGTGCTGCGGGGCACGTTTTGGCCCGGTGTTGGACTGCAGCGGCGTGGAGGAAACTACCGAGATTGCTGGTAGTGGTACGCTTAGATAGACACCATGGAGCTTGCGATCTAGCTCGGCGATTTCGCGAGCGCTGCGGCGCAGCGTAAGGTTGCGTGTAGGCGCTGGGAAACATAAACAGTCAGCTCTATTTCCACGGATGACTCTAAAGGCGTCAAGGTATGGTTGTGCCCAAGGTATGGTTGTGCCCAAACTAGATTTAGAGCACCGCATCGGTGCTGTGAAGCCAATTATCCCAAGGAGGTGTAGAATAAGATACAATACGTCGGCAGGTCAGGGACTCAGGGCGAGGGAAGGCCAACAAGCTTTCGGGAAGTCCCTCATTGAATTGACAACTCACTTTTAATATACAAGATATAGGAGGATGGGTGACGAGGATCCTCTGAAACTCTCACCCTCCACTGGCCGTCCTGTGTGTCATGCTGTCTGGGGGCAGGCCCCGCTCGGTGTTCTTGTGCTGCTGGCATGGGAGAGAAGCAGTTTCCCCGTGTGCGCTTGCCGAGCTTCGGAAAAGGCTCCCAGGCCTCTGCTCCGAGTATTCGCCGTCACCCACAGATAAAACTTGGAGAGTCAGGAAAGAGGTGAATCCGCATGGCCCTAGGAGTCGAGTCCGTGCCCAGGCCTCATGGCAAGGACAGGCCACATGTCTCCGGGCTCAGGTGGCGCCGTCACGCGCACTGCACGATTTCGAAGGCGCCTCACGTAGAGCAAGACTTGTAAACGGATCAGTTCCTGTAGTTCGCTTGCGTCGCCGAGGCTTTCCCTGTGCAGGTCAGAATCGTGGTATTGTGTGGCGTGTACGACATGGCGGATGGCGGGAACCGGGGAATAACGATGCCTTACTAATTCGGACATTATTTAACACTAAGTTATCACTTATCCTTATCTTATCTTATCTTATCTTAGCCTCCAAATGTAATTGACGATGACGAAATTCCTCGTCCACATCCCGAACCATTATTTACTCTGCAGCCAAGCTAAAGTTCATATCGAGATTTTGTTGTTGAAATCACGGGTACTTGCAACCCTCGATCGCAGGGATGGGACGAAGTCCGCTCGTCAGTACATACAAACCGTGACAAGCGTTTCAAGTTCTTTGCTTTGGACGGGGCCTCCGACGGGCCTCGCGTTCACGCAATGCCTAGGTTTGGTCGACATGTATAGTCATTTTCTAAAGTATAGTCCATCGCAGGCTGCGATCTCTATGATTCAGGTGGACTGCACGTCTTCATTCAAATTTTGAGCCTATGGGCCATCTTGCGCGATTATCAGGAGGATGGGTGTATTGCCAGAGCCATACCCGGGGGCTTTATCTGTATTTGTGGAACCTGCTAAGATCACTGTACATGAAACATAGGACATCACGTTCATGGCCTAGATCTTAAAGGGTCACAAGATCTATTGCCTATTCTTGGCTTCGCTAAATTTGCAATCTGGTCATCATACAGAGGGCAAACAGCGCCAACCGGGTCGTCATGCACAATACACTTACTCGTAGCTGCTCTATTGGAAGAACAATGAATGAAAAGCCACCACCTGCTCTGCTGAGCTCCCTACGCTCCAGATCGAAATTGAACGTTTTGATACTGATTACGTTTCCGTCGTCAGGCTGGCATCTGTGGCAAAACCGACCGATTCGACTGAACCTAGGCCGTTGTTGTTTCCACCGACGTAGACGAAATCCTGTGAATAGGCTCGCTGGTGACAGGATCCAGATCGTCATCGCCTTTATGGCACTGAAGCTAAACCGGCACCAGTCCACCAGTCTTTTCCTGTTCCTGATGGATGCGTTTGAAATTTGGCCTTTCTTGGTATTTTGGTTCGGGGGACTTGTTGCGGCGTGCGAATGCGCAGCCACCGCATTCGCCACTGCCTCAGCTAAGAGAGTGGGTGGCGTGGGCGCGGGCGCCTGAACTGTGATCCCTGGAATCGCAGAGTATGGTGGCACTGGTGAAGGAAGCTAGCGGTAATGTCGATTTCGGCTGGCAAAGGCTCAGGCTCAGGCGTGGATGACATAGGGCAATGGGCCAGGGATCGAAGCCCGCCTGTTCGGTGGGACTACTTACCGCTCTCGCAGAACGTCTCCGTGGCAGCCTCACCGTCTTCCTCCACTCTCTTATTCATTCCCGGGACTCTTTCCTGGTCAATGTTAATGCTTTAAAGTCGGTCTCTGAACGAGTATCAAAGACGCCTGCAGTATCACCGGGTGGATAAGCTTGGGAGACACGAAGGCAACGGGGTGTCGTAATTGGATCCTCGCTATCCGTTGACTCCAAGTCTGTCTGCCCTAAATACTGTCTCCGCATCAATTCTATCACTGAGTACAGGCCTTATGCTAAAGAAGACTTCTTCGAGGCTCGGCGGCATTGCCCGGATCTGAGGGGTCGATTGGAGGGACATGGTAAGACTGCAAAATATCAAAATATCATATCACAAGTGGGATACGGCACGAACGTTTATACCGCCGGTAATGTAAATCGAACCAGTCTCGGCCCACGCGAATATTGCACATTAGCGATGTTCCAGAAAGTAACTTGTACCCATATACATCGTTGAGAAATATGGATGACGTTTTATGTGGCTCACAGAGGCGTGATGCTGAATCACGTTCTACGTGCTGCGCACTGATCAGCCAAAGAAATTACGCAGGCATTCCAAGGCGTCAACGAACACTGGGAAGACAAGAACAGAAGTGCTCACAATTATCGTCAACATTTCATACAGGGTTGTCCCAAGGCTCTACCAATCAACCTGATAGCCATATGGCAAACCATTGATAATCTCCGGTGCGACGTACAGCTGCTGTACCACAACGAGAGCTGGTATCTGCGTAATTCAGCTGCCGCGGCGTGGCGAAGTCTTTACTGCCATTGATCCAGTTTGGTGCGCTTCCCGCTGGGGGATGCCTGGGGAAACGGATTCGATTGCGATCCGCTCGAACTCTAGACTTCCCGAGGCCACCGAACAACTGCATGACCATCCTTCCCGCTAAGAATGTGCTCCGGCTTGATGTTGCGAGGGATAGCCCTACTGCCTGCAACCAGATACCATGGACGACCTCGGCAGCGTAGAAGCGGGAGTGTTCTGGGCTAAAGCTGCCCTTAGCAGTATAATCAAGGTCGCTGCCCGCCAGGTAGACGTCCTAGAGTAAGACACATCAGTCACGGAAGTCCAAGAGACGGAGCATGGCTGGACACACCATGACCAAGTATAGGTTGCCTGCATCCCGGAAACTCCTCCAGAGCTTGACCACAAGCGAGTTCGTTCCCCCAGCAGCCACGGGGAAACACGCCCTGCTTCTGTGAGAGTGCGCTTGGCACGAGAGAAAGGGTTGCTTAGATGTCAGCTTGAGAGTATTGAGGCGCCTTGGTGCAAGGTGCAAGGAGCACGTGAACCGGTCTGACTTTCGCGAACCCATGCCAAGACGTATACCGATTCAAAGTCCGACAAGGCATTGATGCGAGGTGCGAAGACACCTAGACTCAAGCGCTCGACGGACGCACCCTCGAGATCATCTGTGCACCAGCATGAACTTCTTCGACGGAGACGGAAGACAGGATCACCCGAAATGGGAGCCAGATATCACGCCAAAACTTTGTTCGTCATATTCGCAGTGGCGGAGGCTGAGGCGCTGAGGCCTCGACTGGAGCTGCCGCGAGATTTGATCGTCACCGTACGTTGATCACTGTCGTGTATTCTTGTTGACCCGCTACTAGGAGAAGTGAGGGACAGGACTGTGTTCTGGGCGATAGAGATTTGCTTTGCGGGCTGCACCAATGCGGAGGAGCGGAGCGGGAATGGAGGTTGTGGGTAGGGGCATCTCGGAACTGGCGATGGAGCTCGACGATCTCGCATGCGTGCAGGGCGGCCGGCGCTGGTAAAGGGGGAAGAAACGGGGATCAGTTCAGATCGTTATCCACAGCCCAGGACTGGGAAAGGGGAAGGTGCTCAAACCAAATAGTGCATGTTAGCACCGTGCCCGATCGTTCGTGGGGTGATTTAAGGGGAGTTAATGGCCCCACAGCCAAGCAGTGGTCACATTACAAAAAAGACCAGATCACCCACACATTTCTATGCACATGCACCCTAAGACACACAACTGGATCCAAGAAGAAAAAAACGAAAATCCATGTGACATAATGACTCCTCGGAAAGCCTCACTAGCAGGACGAGGCGACGAAAAGGAAGCTTTTGGGTTTCTCATTGTTAGTAATTAGACACGCACTGTGGACGTAGAGGGTATAGGAAGATAGGCTATGAGGGGTTTCGCTAAGCTCACCATCAGGGCCGTCTTCCGCGTCGACACGTAGTATATGTCTGCAGGTTGGCAGGCTCTGATACATATGTGAGTCAGTGGCAGCCATAGGCTTCGACGTGGGTTGGCCAATTTTGGGATAGGCGGCAATATTCTCAGGGCTCCGAGTCTGCGCTACGGGAGTAAGGCTGAAAGGGCCGGAAATAAAGGGCTTTGCAAGGGTGGGGCGAGAGCTGGTTCGGGTGTCCTGGGAGTGTGGAACGGGCACAGATGTCAATCAACAGCAGAGTTCAGGACCTGTCCCAACGCGTGATGCTCGCATCCTACAACAATTTGAAACAAAATTTGGAAAGTGAACCCCCCCTTGTAAGCACCGTGAGCGCGTGAGCAGTCGTGTGTCGTCGGTAGGCCAGTTTTCTGCCCCGGGCGCGGGGTGTGTAAATTAAAAGTGCGACGGCACGCTAGTACGCCAGTGCAACCTATCTGCTGTATGTTACATCCCCTCCATCGTGACCTACCAAAATATACAGCTCCCCCGTCACGGTCCTCCCTACAGTGGACGGATCCCTTCATTCTTTGGGCGATGAGGCCCTTTGTGCGCAGCAATGCGGTGCCGCGGTGCATGTGACGTGCGGTGTGCGCGCTTGACAATGCCCCGATATAAGGTCCACAACAATCCACTCTCGTCCTAATAACTATCTGCCCTCCTGTCGATGTGTTCCCACCGGTACGTTTGGGCCCTTTCCCGCTCGATTACAAAACACTAATCTGACTGATAGGGGCATCCGACATAGATTTTCTCTATGTGATTGTGCTCAAAGGGTTGTTGTCGTCCGACCATTCTCTCCGCGTACCATCATAACAACGGTCAATGCAACTATTTCCTGCGTATTTTTCAAGGCTCAGAGGGTGTGGGGAGATCTTTGTATAAGAGGGCAGACAAGACACGATCTTTCTCCTCATCCTACCGACCCGGCCGAGGTTTCTGGTTCTCCGAGTGGTACGCATACAATGTACCTGAATATCGACACGTGTTGATAACCCTTCTATGGAATAGGTGGCTTTGTGCGACACATGACCATTCAAATGCTCCCAGACGATATCCTTCTCGAAATCTTCGATCACCATCGACTCGCCGCTCCCGACTATTCATTATTTGAGCCATGGGGGTGGCATAGGCTTGCACACGTGTGCCAAAGATGGCGATCCGTCATATTCGCGTCACCGCGCCGTCTGAACCTACGGCTTGTCTACACATACAGAAAGCCAGTCAGGAAGACTCTCGATTGCTGGCCGCCCCTACCCATCTCTATATGGTACCCCCGAATGGTGTTATACCAACCCCTGTACCCTGCCGACGAGGAAAATGTCATTGCCGCCCTCAAATACCCTGACCGCATATGCGAAATCAATCTCACTCTAACACGCCCGCTGCTGGAAAAGCTGACCCCACTGATGCAGGACCCGTTTCCAGTGCTCGAATACCTTCAACTTGGATCACGGGATATGATGGAGATGGTCCTTCCTAGCACATTTTTGGGCGGATTTACCCCTCGACTACGCCGTATCGACCTGAATGGCACCCCCTTCCCAACATTACCGCAGCTCCTGTTGTCTGCTACTAACCTTGTCTCTCTTCGGCTTCATGAAGTCCCAAGTACGGGATACTTCTCACCAGAGGCCTTGGTCACTGGCCTGGACGCGACGCCCAAACTCGAGGTCCTTGAGATCTATTTCCTTCACCCTACTTCCAGCCATGTTCAAGGAAGCCCACCTCTACACTCACAAGTTCGCGCTGCTCTCCCCAAGCTCACCGAATTACACTTCACGGGTGACAATGGATACCTAGAAAGCCTGGTCGCAAGAATCGATGCTCCTAGCGTAGAGCAGTTCGGCATCAAGTTGTTCGACCAGCGTGCCTTTGAACTCTCACAGCTGGCCGAGTTTATTGGTCTCACAGAAGAGCTGAAGTCGTCATCTTATCGAACGTCCGTTTGGCTATGGGAGTACGGCTTATCTATCACGCATTTCTTCGGACGATCGTCTCAACGAGGAACATTCCGGCTGCAACTCTCGTGTGCTGAGTTGTCTCGGCAGGTGCCATTATTAATCAGTGTATGCGGACAATTATCCCTGCTCGTCTCCAGCGTGGAACACCTCGACATAGAGGTAGACCAGGTACTGTCGGACTTATGGGATGAAACAGACACCGCGCAGTGGTTGGAACTACTCACCCTGTTCAGTAACGTGCGGAGGCTTGAATTAATCGGCGCATTGGTGTCGAGCATTGCCTCCGTGCTGGAACAGTTCGCTGGAAACCAAGGTCGAGACTTTACGGTCGTTACGTGAGCTGTGCCTGAGGGGCACACGCATGTTTCCACAGATTGAATGATTCGCCGTCTCCCGGCGGCTCTCCGTCAGTCACGTTGTGCTCACTATTGTAGAAGAGGGCCATGATCCTCGAAGTTGAAGGAAAGGATCGGGTGCCATGGGAAAAGCTACTTACCCACCATACCCCATTAGATGTCTGTTGTTATTAATCGTTAATCTATCCTTCTTTATCGGCATTTAATTCGTCTGCGAATTGCCCAGTTGCACTTTGTCTCGCACATGCCGTGTCCTAATACGCGCAGGTGTCTACTTTTCAGCGTGCAGCGTGCGTTTTGAAACACCAATGACTAAGCCAACATGTGACAGCTAGCTTACGCAATCCACGTTCACGTACAGCACCCGCCTTTCGACCGACCGTGACCATGATACTATCACCACCTCTTGATGAAATCATCTATTGACAAGCCGACCTGGAGTAACCATATGGCCTACCTTCTACCGGATGGGTGATGACACGAGGTTGTGCCAGCCTGTCGAAGATGGCAATTGCTCCATGTTCCGACTCGAGTTTCATCGAGTACGTCTTGCTGGCTAGCCGACATCATTATGATATCCTTTGGTCCTTGGGGCTGGAATGTCATCATCTCCACACTTGAGCATCTCCGAGATTGCAGATGCAAAATCAGACTTGTGATCGCAAGCTCAACCCGTTGGGAAGGTCACCTGTGGAAACGACCTTGTCCGTTTTTTCCCCCGACGCCGCTTTCCATGATGGGATTCCCTTCTCTGGTGCCCCTACTCTTTGACTACAGATGTGCATGTGCGCGCTTCCTCGATGTTTTTTTTTCAACAGTCTTCTTACCAATCAAATTGTCCTTCTCATCTAACGCCCTGGAATGATAAACTTGCCTTGTTAGTCAGCCGTTCGCATGATAGTCCGGCTTGGGTCAGTTCTGCGTTTGTGCATTACTAAGGCCTCGAAGCATGGTGGTGTGCCCTATACGTTTTCCTTCCCCTTCCGCACTGTCTGGAAGCTTGATCTCTAGGCGGTGTAGTGTTCAGCAGCGCCTCTAATCTGGAACGGTCCACTTGGGGTAATGATCCATGCGCTGCTGGCACTTCTAAGGGACTTCTGCAGAATCCATCGATGGCGTGCCACCCTTCCTCTGCCATCATATCTGCATGTCTTACAGGGATATCTTTCTGAACTCTCAGATGCTGTGGAGGATTGCGTTGCACAAAACATGTTGATTAGGCGATTCTGTTCAACGCACTGGCTGGTATCGCTGCTCTCTGACTATTCTGGACTGCAAGTACCGAGCGCTATGGTATGGGCATCCCAAATTTACAAAACCATTAGAGGGAAGGAGAAATACCAGACTGTAAAAAATAGTCAAGACGGCGGCATCAAAATTGCCACGCATCTAGGTTCACTGCGCACATAGAGACAAGCGCTCATCTGAGAACTCAACGATACTTTGCAGTGTTTGCACTCTGGGGTTGGGACACCGCATGACGTCATGAGTACGTGAGTGCTCGAGAAGTGACCTAGTGACCGGTGACCCAGCAGCAGCAGAATTCATGACTGGGGCTAAACCTGATCACCGTCGTGGGCACTTACATTTCGCACGACAACAAAAACGCCATGCGCTGCGATGTACCTTATGAGGTAAAACGTGCATCTGACTCGGGGCCAGCGAAACGAACCCATGCTGTGGCCCCCACAACTTGTTTGCCGTGCGTTTAAAGTTCAAACGTTCAAACGTGCAACAAAAGTGCGCCCGGACGGAGGCTGGCAAATGCCGAGGCCATCAGTTACGGTTAACCGAACATATGGGGGGGAGGGAGACGTATCATAGATCGATTTGGTAGTTCCTCCGTGGTTCCGGCGTTATAGGAACTTTCTCAGCCTTTTTTTGAGCGGAAGGACATAGCATTTCGTGATTTTGTAGACCCCGACCAATTTGGAGGCCATTCATGACTGCCCTCGGAACCGGCACGCGGCACGTGGTATCGGAGCGCCGGAGCGCCCAACCGTGACGCGAACCTGACGTGCCGATTGGCGATTGGCCCCTTCGTCTCTACCGCACTGCATATCCCTGGATCTCATACTAGTACTGTTTCACCCTTGACACCTTCTCGTCGAGTCATTGCTACGTTTCTCTTCGTTCTCTGCTTCTGGGCCAGAGTAGCACATTTTCTCATACCAAATACCAAGGCCTTCCATCAATCGTCTCACCAATGGGGAAAATTCGATCCCAGCGCATAGCGAACGTCTCGTCCGTCTGTGGAGGAAGAAAGTTACCCCATGCTTATTCCGTCCCATCAATAATTTGCGCGCGCATTCACATGGAACGCCACGTAGACCGCGGAAAAGGTGGATCAGAATCCCCAATAAGAATGCAGGGTGAGGGCGACCAATGACTCGGACGAAGTCTCTGTGCCCGTTTCAGCTACCCGCTGCACTTCACTTTTAACAACCACACTCGTCTCCCCCACCAGGCTCGATATTTCCAACGGAGTCGTTTTCAAGCCCAGATGGTGGAGCAGAGCACCACCATCGATGTCCTTCCGTGCGACGTCCTTCTCCATGTCTTCGCCTTCCATCAACTGGCTACCCGGCCGGACTACCTCCCAATGTCAGTGGCATGGGAATGGCATGTGCTCGTCCATGTGTGCAGGAGATGGCGGTGTCTCATCTTCGAGTCGGCGCATCACTTGGGGTTGCGCCTTGTCATTGGTCGTTTGCTGCACAGGAAGGCCCACAGGACGAGCTTGGCTTGTTGGCCCGCCTTGCCCATTTCCATATGGTACGACACGAACCGCGCCCTCTCCCCTGACGATGAGGATAATGTTACTGCGGCACTCGAACAATCCGATCGCATACACGAAATAAATCTCACAATGTCGAGCTCCATGCTAGCAAAATCAAGGGCCTGGTTAGACAATTCTTTCCCGGCACTTGAACACCTTCACCTGAAATCACCCCATGGTCGCTTGACAGCCGTCCCTAGTTCGTTCTTGGGTAGACCCTCCGACACCTCCCGCCGTCTACGTCATGTTAGCTTGAAGCGGATTTCCTTCCCCACATTGCCACAGCTCCTCCTGTCAAGCCATGGTCTCATCACGCTTTCACTTGGCCCTGACTTCCTTGTGGGCGGGGGACTCCTTTCACCAGAGGCTCTCACCGCCGCCCTGTCCTCAACTACCCAGCTCAAACACCTTTCCATCCACTCCTATCCCAATATGTCCCACCCAGAGCAGGAGGTCGAGCGCCCCCCTCCACTCGATCTCATTGTTCTCCCCTCTCTTACCAAATTCTCCTTTACGGGTGCCGTCGAATACCTGGAGGATCTCGTTCCGAGGATCCACGCTCCCCTCCTTGAACAGCTCTTTGTGTCTTTCCTCCAGCAACGCATCGTTGACGTCTCCCAGCTATCCCGGTTCATTTCCCGCACAGCCAACCTGACGTCGTCGCCTCTTCAAACTTCCATCGGGCTCTGGGCCCACGACTTTACCATCAAGCACTGTTTTCGAGACACGCCGCATCCCGATGAGAACTCCTGGCTGGTGCTAATATGCGAGCAGGCAGCCTGGGAGATGTCCGAGGTGGTCCACGTTTGCCGACAGCTGTCTCCACTGGTGTCCGGCGTGCGGCAGCTAACGATAAACGCGTGTCATTCGCCCCCAAGCCCGGAAGGCAAGTCAAGCGCCGCGCCGTGGCTGCAGCTGCTGGCGCCCTTCGACAGCGTGCGAGAACTCGAATTTTATGGGGCGGAGGCGCCGTGCACGGGTTTCGCGTATGCGCTGGAGCGGTCCGCGTTGGAGAACGCCGAGGAGGTGCTGCCGGCGCTGGGCGTGCTCCGGGCTCGCGACTGTGTGATGCAGGCACAGCGCAGTATCGAGTCATTCGCCGCCGCGCGCGAGCTCAGTGGTCGACCGTTGGCCACGTGCGTTGTAGATGAGAAAGGCGTAGAGTTCCATAACGGCACGGTATCATATGATTGACATTTCACTTACACTATTTAGATTATCGTTACAGTCCCCCCCCTGTTTGGGATACTTCCTTCAGAGAATAGAGAATACTAGTAGGGAGCCGCGGACATCCAGGCCAAGGTCGGTGTTGAGTGTTGAGCGCCCCGTCCGGTCCGGCCGTTCGTCGCCGCCGGCTATCTTATCGGTCGTTATTAATTGCATCATTCCCCCAGTCGTCCCACATCCGTGTAAGGTCCAGGGCGAGCATGGCAATATCGAGACGGTAAATTTGTGTTCAGCTCGCAACTTTTCTCGCTTGGACCTGCCAGTGATCTGAGTCACTGTCACGGTGCACTTATTTGGCCCGCGTCTTCCTCCGATGGCGATGGCCCAGAGCCAGGTGGTGTTCTCCCGTCTCAAAGCCCCTAATCAGCGTGTGTACGGAATGGGACGTCACAGTAGCAGTAAGATTGCCCCTGTGATTCACCTGGCGGCCGCCATATAAATACCAACCATCTGCCCTATTCAGGAGGCCGTTACTCTACGCCCAACCATGATGATGGTTGAGAAGCATCTCAGCATCGACATCCTCTCCGATGATGTCCTCCTTCACATATTCTCTCTCCCGGCCAGTCGACCAGGTACGCCAGGGGACTATGACTCATGGCGAGTGGTATGGAGATGGCTCCGCCTCGTGCACGTGTGTAGGAGATGGCGATGTCTTATATTTGCATGGTCACGCCATTTGGGGCTGCGACTTGTCATAGGCTATGAGGTCCGCAGGAGGCTACCGAAGGCCCTCGATTCCTGGCCAGCCTTTCCCATTTCCATTCGGTACACAGACCAGTATCCCCTAACCTCTCATGATAATAACGACATTGCCGCGGCACTCGAATACTCCGATCGCATATGCGAAATCGCTCTCACGGTGACATTCAAAACGATAGAAAAGTCAATGGCCCTGACGGAGAAGCCGTTCCCGGTATTGGAGAGGATTTACCTCGTGTCGCCTTATGACAAGCATTTCACATATTTAACTGCCATCCCCAGTGGAATCTTAGGAAGATGCCCTGACACCCTCCGTCATGTCGTCTTGGGGGGAGTCTCATTTCCTACATTACCAAGGTTCCTTTTGTGCAGCCACGGTCTCGTCTCTCTTGAACTTCGCTCCGACATCGACATTGGTGGTAATCCGCTTTCACCAGGGGATCTCATAGCTGTCTTGTCTGTGACTACCCAGCTCAAGGACCTTAAGCTCTGTTTCAAACACGATATGTCACACCCGGAGCAGGACAGCGCCGCACACTCTCCTGCACCCGATCTCATTTCTCTTCCCTCACTCACCAGATTCGACTACACGGGTCCTGTCAAATATCTGGAAGATCTCGTTTCGAGGATCCATACTCCCCTCCCCAAGCAGCTCTGTGTGAAGTTCTACCCCATCCTTGATATCACCCTTGATGTCCCTCAGCTGTCGCAATTTATATCCCGGACAGCCAGCCTGAGTTCGCCACCCCGTCGGACCCACATCGAGTTCTGGGGCACCAGCTTCACCATCAAGTATTATTTTCGAGACACACTGCATCTTCAGGAGGACCCTTGCCTGACGTCCATATGTCAACGACCCTCAGGCTGGGAGATGTCCGAGGTGGTCTACGTTTGCCGGCAGTTGTCTCCCCTGGTATCCAGTGTGCCGCAGCTAACAATAGAGGCGAATAATTTATCGCCAAGCCCGGAACGCCGGTCGGACACCGCACAATGGGTTGAGCTACTCGCACCATTCGATGGCGTGCAAGAATTAGAAGTTTGTGGATCGGATGAACTATGCAGGGAGATTGTGCATGCGCTGGGGCGGTCCACGTTGGAGATGGCCGAGGAAGTGTTGCCGGCGCTGAGCGTGCTCCGGGCTCGCGACTACGTGATACAGACACTGGCCGCACGCAGTATCGAGTCATTCGCCGCTGCGCGCGAGCTCAGTGGTCGACCGTTGACCATCGCTGCACATCGGTAACTTAAGGCAATTCGGCCAAGGCTCGAACAAAGTGTGAAAAAAGTGACCAGGAAAGAAAGGCTCCTCAGATGACATTTACGGTACGCTACTTTTGGAGATTATCGTTACGGCCCCTGTATATGATATTCTTCCTCCATCCTCTATAATATAAAGCCACTAGGGGGTGACCCGTGAGGCTGGGAGGTTGTGTGCGTGAAGGGTGATGCAGATGAACCGTGTGTCGGCAAGTGGACGGAGATAGTTGTTACCGTGTATTTGTTTGCGAAGCATTACGAAATCGGGAAGAATGTGAAATCGCGACGTTGAAGATGGGGAAAGTGGAATCGGAATTTTCACAACAGATGTCGTTGAAAGGTTATCACAGCCATCAGTGCGAGTTTATCATGAGAGAGGTGCTACTACAATGTAAAGTGACAGTACTCGATGCGGGCGCGCGTTGGACTGGAACGCGGTGGAGGAGTTCTTGTTGGATTTGAGCCATGGTAATGGCGGGCGAGTGCGATCGCGTCTCGGAATCGAACATGACATATCGCGGTCCACCAATGCAAGAAGACGGCAGAGTGACGCGGCCTCGAAGGTTATGAAGGTCGACATTGTCGTCGTTGGACGATAGGATGTCTTGTAATGTACTGAATAAGCAGGCTCGTAGTTGATGCTGGTTGGTTTCGATCCATCACAGGCGACAGTTGTCCGTTGATACTCAAATGTAGTGTGCTTGTGTGAGTCGGGCGCATTGTCCGTCGTTTGATCGATGGTTTCATTGTCGTGTGGGATGGGTCTGTCGTAGACGTGCCGTCGACCAACTGGGCGTGCCGTAAGGGAATAAGAGGATGTAATGGAGAGAAGCATGAATCGGATGAAGGTGTGAGATGTGTCGAAGACAATTCGTGTGTGATTGTCACACGACGTTGCGCGGCTCGGTTGAAGAGGAGCGGTTGCGACACGTCAAGACCGCGATGTCGTCGACGGACGGGGTGTTGCAGCGCGGAGGTCTGTTGTTGTGTTCGCGAGGAGCCGGATCGAAAGCTGTCGAACAGATCGTTCGTGAATGAAATCTGTCGCATGCCATGAAGTTTTCGTCAACATTCGCCGCGAATGCGAGCGCACTGTTGTAGGGGCGTCGGATGGGAAGTGGACAGGAAGTCGTGGTGACGACTGTGTGATGAGACCGGGATTGTACGGTGAAGTCGATTGGGAGACAGTGTAGAGCGAATGGTTGACAGTTGATTGGCGTCCCGTTCGACAGCACCATTGGGTGCGTCGCGCGCGCCGCGTTCTCTCGCCCGACGACGACGTTGAGCGATCGAACGGGGAGGGTGTCCGTGGCAGGAGGATAGAACGAATGATACAGGACAGTCTCACCTGTGAGAGAGGAGCGTGGGATGGGAAGCAGACAGGAAATCGTGGTCAGGGCGGGCAATTCGATCAGGAGACGGGACATGAGAAATGCCAAGTTGTTCGGTTGTTTCGTTCACTCGTCGTTGAAGACTCATCAAGTATTCATCGCACTCATCTCCAGTGCGTTTGCGAACACGACAGACAGCGAAGCGTGACAGTGCGTTGGGAAATATAGTTGTGCGGAAGAATGTTGATGGTGAATGGGTTTGCGCCCATGCAAACAGGGGATGTTGCAAGAGAGGGGCGACGTGACTAAGTGAATGAGTCAGCATGCCGCACTGGAGTCGGGAGCAGACTGCGTACGGAGGCGGAAGGTGACTGATGCATGCAATGACCGTGGGTAACAGGCTGCAGAGAGCTGTGTCCATGGGTGACGAACGACGAAGGCGAGTCAACTGTACGTCGAGTGACGCATGTGGCGTTGAAAGCAGCGATTTCGCACGTGCGACAGAACGGATGCGAGACGAAAGAAAGGGAGGATCGAACGTTGAGCGAAGTACGGATGCGAGCAGGAGTGAATCAGTCAGCATATGTCAGATGGTACGGCGAGAAGAGACAATCGCGAAGTAGGAGATCACCGAACGAACGATTTGTCGTCCAAACTGGGAGAGCAATCCCGAATTTGGGAGTCAAGCAGCCAGTAAGGAGGGAAGAAGACGTGACCCCTGTCCCACCACGGACCATATATACGACGCTCGTAGCGCTTTATATTATAGTAGACTAGGGGGGACCCGTGAGAGGTCTGGAGAGTTGTGTGAGAAACAATTGTTTAATGTCGTTTGCGTAGCGTCAGACTGCCAGTGTAGTTCGGTGCTGTGAGCTGAAAGGGTTGCAACCGACACGTTGTCACTGTGGTGGTGAGAATTTGTTTGCGAGAATTTTCATGCCAGTGCGACACGATTCACGCGAAATGGTCATTACAATAGATTTTGTTGTGTCACGTCATGGAGCTCGGACAGGTATGCATCAGGAGTGGCAATGAGAGAAAGCATCATATATTATCGAAAACTGAGAGAAAGAAGGATGATTTGTGGAATTAGATATTATACAGAATTACAGTGAGCAAGAAAGCATCAGAAAGAGAGACGGAGATGGAATGGCAGTAGCGATGTTTGTGCAGGGCTCGACAGCCTTTGCAGTGGGTGCGAGGGTGTTGCTGGCGGTGGGGACTCCTCTCGACACGGAAGGAGCGTTACGTGCAGTGGCACATTTTGCGGCTCCTTTCAGTCTCGTTGTGTGAGGGTACGGGTAGAGAGGCCGCTCGTTGAGTGGGACGGAGAATTTGTGGGTTGAGGAAATAATGAATAGGGACCATGGACTGACGTCACAGATGCTTACACGACGCCTGTGCAGAACTGCACGCGTTGATGGAAGAGGACGCGAAGATAGGGGCGCGTCGCGGCTTGTGTGTGGGCGACCCGGGAGGGAGTGGGGGAGACAAACGAAGAAGGATGATGAATTCCGTCCTGTGATTAGACTGTCCCATTTGCAGGGAATTCGATCCCCAGTTCGTGACCGTCCTTTTCAGCGGCAGCTGTGGCTGACCGTGTGAATGGTCGTAGGGGGATCGATCCGTGAGTTGTCGTTGTTCGTTCTCTGGCACGGCGGCGCTGCGCAACGGAACGGCCGAACGGGCTGACAGGCGGACAGTACAGGTCGTGGGGGATGGAGAATCCCTGTTGTGTACGAAAGAATCAGTAACGACTTACGACACCCTCGATGGCCGCTTACGAAGGTCGGTCACAGTGGCCGATTTGATTAACCGGACATGAGCGTGTCTGTGCGGTGACTGGTTGGCAGTCATCGGAGGTTGTAGGGGAGAGAAATGATGAATTACGGTCGTTTTCGTGGTGTGTTGTGACAGTCGGATTTGTAGTGATTTCCATCCGTGATTGGTCAACGTTGTGTTCAGTTCAGCAGGACTTGTGAGACTGCTTGCGACGGGCAGAACGGTCGTCGAATTGAGAGTGGTCGTTCGTCGTTCAATGGCATGTGGATTTGTAGGGGGTTCGAGACGCGCTTCAGCAGCGTTGTGTTCAGCACGATTGGCAGGACACCTTATGACGGGCTCGAGGCTGATAGAACTGTGAGTTGTCGTCGGCCATTCATGGATGCGCCATGACTTCCATGCGGCAGGCGTACAGGAAAAAGTCGAATTTTGGACTGCCGACACCTGGAAAGAGCCTGCCACCTTGCCTTGTTGGCCGCAATGCAGGGTCCGGAAATCTTGCAAAATGGAGGTTTCCAACGGGCGTCCTTGGGAGCCGGCAGCAGCTGTTAGAAGCGTGGTCAGCCAACACAGAGGGAAGGGCAACAGAAGCACGAACCCAGACGACGTCCCCACATATCTTGAAATTTTGGGTGATGCATCCATGGTCGTCCGTAGGGGCTGTGCTCTCTTCAGGTGCCGCTGTGCAAGCGGCAGATGGGTTGTTCAGAACCAGCCGCGCGATCTGTCTGCAATGAGAGAGAGTAGGGGGAAGCTGAAAAGCACGAATGTGTAGCGACGTGAGATAGTCCAATGACGACTTGTTTCCCAGAGACGTATGCCGCGCGAGGGACGTCCAGAACGCATGCTACCTGTCTGAAATGAGAGCGATGGGGAGCAGGCCGAAAAAAAAGACGCACATGCAGCCATGCGAAAAGGTGCCCAAAAGGCGTTGAGCGTGCTGTCCGGACATGCCAGTGGGTGTGACGCCAGGGTTTCCAGAATGGGCTGCGCAATTTGTCGGAAATGAGAGAAAGGGAGCAAGCAGGAAAAAGGCGCACGTGCGGCCATGGGGGAAAGTGTCCAACGGACTGTGCATCCTGTCTAGACATGCTAGTGAGAGCAATGGCAGGGCTCTTCAGAACGGGTCACGCGATCTGTCGGAAATGAGAGAGAGACGGGGAGCAGGTGGAAAAAAGACGCACGTGGAGCCATGCGAAAAAGTGCCGAACGACACTGAAGGAGGTAAGGGCTGGCAGACATCAGCACCTGTGCCGGGGAGGTGGTGGTGAGAAAGGGGGACAGGCAGACAGGAGAGAAGGATGAAAGGTTCTTCACATAGGGAGAGTCAGTGGCGGTCACGAAGGGAGGGGACAGGAGAGGGAGAGAAGGATGAAACGTACGTGTTATAGTTGGGGAGAAATGGTGCCGAAGCTTGAATTTGGGAGAAGCGGAACGAAGGAGGGCTGAAAGGGTTGCATCCGATGGCACACTTTGTCAGCGACGCGGAAGCATGCTGCACTGCCCATGATGGCAGACGGCGGTGCGAAGGAGGACATGGACGTCATCATAGCACTGTCAGTGAACGTGAGAGAGGACGCGCACAGGTTGGAAGTCACTGCGCGAGAGACACATCGTCGCGCGACATGGACAGTTGACGGGATGGTGGAGAGGGAAGTACGGTGGAGCGAGTGGCCGTTGAAATGACATGTGAAACGCTGTAAACAGAAGCGCGACATGGAGAGCTGATCGATGATCGATCGACTTAATTTGAAAGAGAAAACAGTGAAACCTGGAATGACCGATTGCTACATGGGGAAGCGTGCTGTGAGCTGAAAGGGTTGCAACCGACACTTTCTCACAGCGGTGGTGAGATTTCGTTCGTGAGATTTGTCTGCAAGATGTCAATGAGATTTCACGCCAAGTTATACCGCCCGACTTCCTTTATATTATAGAGGATTCCACCCTTCGTATATATACTGCCATTCGTCATCTGCTTTCTCATTGGTCGATCTCGCGCCCCCCTGTAACGTACCCCTCATGCGCCTCGCCTGCCCACTGTTCCCTCTTAGGGATTTTCTACCAGTCGGTCCGCTTCTGCTTTCTCATCGGTCACTGGTCACCTCCCGCACCCCTGTACTGTTTCCCTCCGTCGCCTGGCCTGCCGACTGTTCCCTGTAGGAATTTTCCTGTCCATCGTCGCTTTCCCCATTGGTCAAACTCGCGCTCACGTGTAACCACTGCCGACGGACACCTCGCGCTCCCCTCTCCCCTCATGCGACTCGCCTGCTCCCTACAGAACACAGATGATGGGCGCCAGATTACCTGCGGTCGCCCTCGGGCTTTCCCTGGCGACCGGGATGCACCCCTGTAAAGTACCCCTCCATGCGCCTTGCCCTCTCTACTTGGTCATCGGTCCCCTCTCATGCTCCCCTGTAATGTACCCCTCATTCGCCTCGCTCCGCTCTCTGCTTTCTCAATCAGGGCATCCGCATCGAACCCCTTCCCTCGGCTTCCGAGGGCAGGTAATTCTTCTCCCGGTCACACAGGGGTCGCCCCCGCGAACGTGCATAAGAACGGTGCTTTCCTTTCATCCCTGTCGTGTTTCCCCTCCAACACGTTTACTAATGTCTGTTACTCACTTACTCTCACTGGGCCCATAGTTATTGAGAACACGCGCCCCGCGAGGGTTCGCCCTGCGTCGTCCTCGACGCGCAAATCTACGTTTCTCCCGACCAGACCCTCACAGGCCAGTGCCACTTCTTCAACACTGCCGGCATCAAGTTTGACGACGTCGGCCACTACTTCGTCTGGATACACGTTGGTGCATGCCGCTTCTCTCCACCGCCCACTGTAATCGCGACCAGATTGCGCGGCCCGTTGCGGGAAACGCGCTTCCCGCTCGCACGGGTCCCCCTGGGGACCCCATGGGACGTGCTGAGAACATCAGCGAGATCTCCGCGAATTTCAACATTTGCGGGGACATCGTCCGCGTACGTTTTCACCCCCGCAATCGAACGATCTGTCTGACGTGACATCGTCCAGCTGCTCCGTGCCCCGAAGGGCGTGTGCTGGAATCCACCGTATTGCAAGATATCCGGCCCGTGCGAACGAGCTGACAGGGCGTCGGGCACTTTTGCGGCATCTGCGGCTCAGTACACTTCTTTTTATCCGACCCCCACTGTTCGCAACCCTGGGAAAGAAAGGCTCCTCAGATGACATTTACGGTACGCTACTTTTGGAGATTATCGTTACGGCCCCTGTATATGATATTCTTCCTCCATAAGTATAAAGTACAGTTCTCAAAAGAAGTACAGATCGTACTACGCACAAATAATAAAGCTGTAAATTAGGTCCATTTCATCGTTTGCTGCAGAGCCAGCGACAGGAGAATAAAGTGAGTCGCGGACATCACGGCAAGGTCAGAGGAATGTATCGCCTGTGCCTGTCGAGCGCAGCGTCCAGTCACTCCGGTCTGGCTGATCGACTAACGTCGCCTGGGCCTGCATACATCGAGTCCATGCACCGCCCCACACAAACATTCCAGTCGTCCCGCAAGCAAGAGTGGCAATATCGAGATGGCAAGTTGGTGTTTACGTCAGAGTTTTTCTCGCCCGGACATGGGTGTGCTCCGTCAGATTGATGACTCAGGCTGCATTGGATGACTGTGCACTTTTCCACTGTGACCCGCCGCATCTTTCCCCGATGGCAACATACTAGTACTAGTACTGCACTACCAACATCAGGGAAAACCTCCCAGGCTAGCGAGAGGGAATGCCAGCTAGCGAGGGCTAGCAAGCGATAATGGAGTGCTAGCGAGTCTCGCTAGCTGGAATTACCTCTCGCTAGCCCGGGAGGTTTTCCCTGATGCACCCGCAATTGTAAAACACTGCGATGGCCCATCCCTAAACCGAAACGGACAGTAGTAAGATTGCCCCTAGGCCGCCATAGTTGAGCCCATAATACCTATTCTCCTATTCCGTCAGGGCGCACACTCTCCTTCACCCGATCTCATCGTCCTTCCCTCACTTGCCGTATTCGACTTCGTGGGTTCTGTCGAATACCTGGAAGGTCTCGTTTCGGGGATACATGCTCCCCTCCTCGTGCAGCTCCATGTGATTTTCCGCGGGCGCCACTCCCTTGACATCTCCCAACTGTCCCAATTTATTTACCGGGCAGCCAGCCTGAGAGCGCCGCCCCGTCGAACCTTCATCGGGCTCTTGATCAACAACTTCACCATCCACCACTATTTTCGAGACATGCCGGATCTCCAGGGCCAGGAGGGCCCTGGCCTGACGTTCTATTTTGGACATGCAGCCCGCGATATGTCCGAGGTGGTCCGCGTTTGCCAACAGCTGTGCCCCCTGGTATTCGGTGTGCGACAGCTAACAATACATGCGTCTCGTCCGCCGCCACGACCGGAAGGCAAGTCGCCTGCCGCGCAATGGCTCGAGCTACTCACGCCTTTCGAGAGCGTGCAAGAACTCAGAGTTTTTGGAACGAAGGGACCATCCGCGGAGATCGCACATGCGCTGGAGCGGTCCACATCGGAGATGGCCAAGGAGGTGCTACAGGCGTTGGGCATCCTCCGGGCTGGCAACTGCGAGATACAGGCACGGCGGAGTATCGAATCATTTGCCTCGAGCTCAGTGGAGATGCGCTGTAGATGAGTAAGCCAATTCGGTCGGCCAAGGTTTGAACAGTCCCACGGCATTTACGCCATTTGTGGAAATTATCGTTACAGCTCCTGTATGGGATATACTTCAGCCATATACAGTACAGCTCGCATTGCGCACAAATACTACATCCCATCAGGCCACGCAAGGTTGGAGAAATGTGTCTTCTGGTCAGGCTGATCGGCGATTCAGCCTGTCAAGGAGGAAATTTGCCAGTGGCACTAAAGATCTGCGCCGCGTCTCCAGCACGGAATGAGACTGAGCGCGACGGCGTTGAGCTGCGTTGCGTTCTGCGAAGGGCCCATCCTGGTAACTTGTCTGAAGTGTGGGGCGAGGGTGAGCACAAACGGGCCTGCACCGCAGTAAGCGTCCACGAGGTGGGTCGCTCGCGGGGAGCTCGATGCGGATGTGGACGGGAAGATGGCGTCGCGCATACGAGGTGAGAGAGACGAGGACGTTGTTGTTCTGGAAGAAAGAACTAGCTTGATAGCCGAGAAGTAAGTACTAGTAAGTCCCCGAGACGTTTGTGGACGGTCGCCTTGTGGTCCATGATGCTAACGTGGTCATCTTTGGCAGCAAGCTCGGCAGTGGGCGATGGCAGTAGGGGAGTTGCCCCCTGGAACCTCGAGGGAGTTGCGGAGTGAGACACACCTCGCTTGTGCTTAGTGCTTTCCTTTGCTTGCATACTCAGGAAAAGGCACGGCGCCAGTACTGGACCACTTTGCAATGTCGTCACGCATTGGTCCGTATGCTCCATTCAGAACTGGAGTAGAAATGGGTCATTCCTCAAAATAACGGGCTACTACTAAGATCGAGGCTAGACCTGTAGTGCCAGTACAATATCTATTCCTCAGTGTCCATTGTAACGCGCTTGCCGAGTTGGTTGGAACCAATCCTCAACCAAGATGGTCTTCCTTCATCAGCAAGGGTTGGTCCGCCCTCTTACGACTTGGGGTCAGGTCAAAAATGGGTAGTAAATCTGGTGCGATAGCTGCCGTGCCGAAGAGGAGAAGGGATCGTCGGTTGGATCTGTATTGGTAGCTTCGCGGTCGCCAAAAGGTTCGAAACAAAGGAGCGTATTAGCAGCATTGCCAGAATCGACACCATGACAGTTGTACTACCCAGAACATTGTGCGCAGGAGAGATAACGATGTTGTATTGATCGCTAGACTGAAACTCACCTTATTTCTTCACAATTCTCCAGTATTTAGCTGGGACGGACTCGACTTCCATCACGGCATGGCAGAGAAGGAAGGCAACGTCCAGTACCGTGACGGCGGCCTCACAAAGACAGTCGTGGAGGTCGCAATGTTAGTGAGGGAAAAAAGCACTGTTGGCGGACCTGAAGGACGATCTGGCGTCAGAGAATAGGCCTTTTCGAAGGGTAATGTGAGGGATGCGATGCGATACTGATGCGATGCACGCTGAAGAATACATGCGAGTAGGACTCGGAGAAGTGGGTTGCTTGGTCAGCAAGCCACACCACACCTGGCATTTCAGGTCGCTTTCCCAGACTTTTCCCAGAGCCCACTGGCAGAGCGACACCCTCTCGCTTGAAAGCTGAAATGCAGTACAGTACGTCTCAGGATTCTTATGCGGCGCGTTCAGAAAAACCAGCGTTTCGTACAAAATTGCTTCTAAACTGTAGCGACTGTGCTACGCGGGGTCAGGGAAAATTTTCCATTACCTGGGACGCCCGCCACAGACACTGGCAGGGGAGCCAGCCCTAGTCCTGGCGGGTGGAAGGAGCAGAAATTTACACGAGCGGATTTACCCCCATTACACCCATTGTTCAAGTCAAATGCAATGCGAAATATGTTGTCGTCACTTCTTATCCGGATGCCGGTCTAAGAGAGAAGAGAGAGGAGAAATGGTGTGTGTGGGCATCTTGTTCCATCGAACCTTCCAGTGACATCCCACCAGCGCACATTTACAGCAGCGAAAATGAATGATGAATGCAAACACCACATGCAACCTTCCTCCCCCCTCGTGGCCCAGCAAGTCTCAGTTCGGGCCAGCGCGCCCCAAAGAGATGCGCAACACCATAACCGCTGGGCCATATTCCGAGACGACTGGAATGATACTGTAGCTTTTACCGACACGACGCCCGAGCACTGGCAGCGGGTGACGACTTTCTCCGACGCGTCCAAATTCTCGCAAGCAAGCACTCGCGCTGCACAAAAACGACTCGCACCGTCAAGCCAGCGTACCATCCGCCGTGGTTCGCAACCGGTGCCGGGGACTGCGTCATCAAGATCTGGAACCCTCGCGTCGGGTGAGCTGCGGCTGTCGTCGCTCACGCGCTCACGGGTCACATCTCCACCGTTTGAGGGCTTGCGGTGTCGCCGCGACATCCGTATCTCTTTTCGTGCGGTGAGGATAAGGTGCGCCTCTTCAGAGCTCTATGTGTGCGACTCAACCTTTGACGCGCCCAGCATAGATGGTAAAACGTTGGGATCTCGAGGTGCTAACAAAGTCAATCGATACGATCATGGTCATCTCTCTGGCGTCTACGCCCTTAGCCTTCATTCCACCCCTGACTTTTCTTGTTACATCTGGCCGTGACACGTTAGCATGCGTTTGGGACATGCGGACAAAGGCGCAGATACATCTCCTTTCCGGACACACAGGGACCGTCGCGGATATCAAATTTCAGGACTACCCTCAAGTAATTACGAGCAGCTTGGACCTCACAGTCCGGTGGGTGAAGGCACACATATCATAACTCGTCTCATTATATTGTTGGGGTTTGATATTGCACTGCTAGGTTATGGGATTTCGCAGCAGGTAAAACGATGGTGATGCGGACTCGTCATAAAAAGTCTATAAGAGAGTATTCCTTTGCTACTGGTTCGGCGGCCGGGAATAACATCAAGAAGGGCCGAGGGTGCTTTTTCTTCAACTTCGGCGGCCACAACGCGATCATTAATACATTATCTGTCAACTCTGAAGGGGTGTTTTTTCTCCGGCGGTATGCGTCTCTTCGTTCTGCTGAACGTAGACCTAGGCGATAGGCGATAATGGTTCAATAACATTCTGGGACGACGCGACTGGACACCGTTCCAGAAGATGGAAGGTATACTACAGCCAGGTTCACTCGAGGACGCAGGGATATTCCGTTCTATTTTCGACATGACAGGCACGGCGGGTGGGGTGGGCAAGACCTTCAAGGTACGAGTTAGGTTATGTCGGCTACTGATCTTGACCAACTCATTTTTTCAAACGGGTAGAAACGGGCGTTAGTGACCGAAAAGTCACGTGTCGAACCCTTGCCCTTGTCTCAACGGTGATCCCAGCCGCCTGCTTTCACTTCCGTGAAGGCATCCCAGGCTATTTACTACTGTTAACAATAGCGTGGGCTGTACTGCTATTCATTCCTATATGATCTGCGATTGTCATAGCAAATTAATCTTCGAATTCTGTGTCAACTGAAGGGTAATCGACACGAGATGTAGTCTCGTTCCCATCCGTTCGATAGACTTTGTCGGAGAATGTCGGAATGTGTCGGACATTGAAAAACTGATGTCAGGAAAGTCTCTAGAACGTCTGGTGAGTAATCTTGTTCCCATCCGTTTGGAAACTTTGGTCGGAGAATGTCGGACTTTGAAAAGTTGATGTTGGAAAGTTTCCTGAACGTCTGGTGAGTTTCTTTTTTTTTTTTTTTTTTTTGACAAACGTTATATTCGACCAATAGACACTATTTCTAGTATATACGGGGGGGAATAAGGTTACCGGTACTGGGAGATAATGATCAGCCTGTGACCGGTTCGTTATAGCCAGTCCCCAGGGGGGACCGGGAGGGTGAGGATAAAGGCGGTTATGTGTGCCCTGATGGGGGCGATGTGGGACTCAAAACGTCGGGGACGGTCTCCTACCCACTAAAACCTCACTAAGGTCCAGTGCTGCCTGGAAAGTGCGCAGGGCAGGGCGATGTCGTCATGGTGGCGCAGGACGCACGACGTGTAGGTCTTAGCCGTTGTTTGTTGAAGTGGACACTTGTGCTCCATTTCTACATGTACAAATATGGACATATGCCTCCATATGTAGTTTATTACGTTACAGTGACTTGGTTTACCTTACACAGTAGTATACAAGTCATGTCACACATGCCCACATGTATATAAGGACTCAGGATTCGCCCTAATCCCATAGTGCGTTTACAACCCACTTTGTAGTGTACTTGAGTCTTAGCAGAACAACTCTGGTGAGCCTAGTTGCTGCGCTGAATGCTGCGCAACAGGTTATGGGCCCTGGTTAGCCCTTCACTCTCTCTGGAATTGCGCCTTAGGGCTGCACCCATTGAGAGCAGTGCAGATTCCCTTCTGTGAAGGAAGAACTGCCTGATGTTCCTTGGGAGGAGTGGATGCTGCGTGCATTCCATTAGGAGGACAGAGTGCCTTGCTCCTTTGGGTACATTCACTTGTACCACCAAGGAAACTCCGCTATGAGGCCATCTGTAACACGCCGTGCGTGCTGGGTATGGGGTATAGGGGGTGAGATAGGTGTTAGAAGCACACAAGGACTCAACACAACAGAACCAGCTCAATCAGGTCTATTGTGAAGTCGACGTAGTGTGACAAGTAGTAACTTTAAAATCTACAGTACTTGGGGCAAGGGTCTGCCCTTTATATAGTACTCAGGTGTCTACTCTACAAGACATGTAAAATTTCGTGCTTCAATCAAGGGCACGTTGTTAACGCGACGGTTGCGGTCATCAGTGACCGAGATGGGGAGCGTGCGTGCGCACGCAGTTGGTATGTGAGGGGGTGAGCCCCAGTCTCCTCTGACTTCTCACTTGTGCCCGAAACTTGGGCACTCTCAAACGTGGCGTCCCACAGGACTCCATATATGCACCATAAAGTGCCCTGGGGTGTGCAATCGGTGTCGATTGTCCGGTGTATATGGGATGCGTGTGCGTGTGGCAGTGGCACGGCACTCGAACACTCAGTGCCACGGTGCACGCAGTCACATGACTGGTCAGTAAGGCCAGCCGCCTTACACCATCCCTTTGGCACTGGACCTCAAGCCCCCATAAGGGTGCGGAGTGGCTTACCAGCTAAGGTGTTTCATTATCCCTTATGCGACTCGAGGTGGCATCGCATCAAGCACGAGGTGAAACACCCGCATAGCTTGGAGCGCTTCCTTCTTCCCTATTAGGTTCACTCAGCTGTCATGCTGATGATGGGAATTTCTAGGAAACCACTTCAAATATGTCAAACAACATTCAACAGATCCAAGCACGCCTCTTTACCCTTACTGGGGACAATTATCAAGACTGGAAGCCCTTGATGAAGGCACTTCTACAGTGCCTAGCCCTATGGACGATTGTGGATGCCCAGCAGACGCCCTGTTCAGGCTAGGGCTGTTCACCATACCGTATACGGCGTACGGCCGTAAAGGGACGGCACTAATACGGCAACGGGGTCACTGTACACCGTAGCCGTAAAGTTCAAGTTCTGTCACCGGCCTATTCGCCTAGTGTCACTACGTGCCGGTGGGACGGGTATCCCCTCTGTATAACACGACTTGAAGGTATGAGGCCCTCTCTTTGGGCGCGTGGTATGATCCCGTGATGATGTCGACGTATCGCAGTAGGTATGCTCCTTGAAGGTAAGACTCGTAGGTGTAGCGTCGCGGCCCCTCGGTCTGGTAGAGTCGGTAAAGTTTCTCTGTGTACAGGGGAAGTCCTCTTGAAGTTTCTGCTAGGCGTCCTAGCCTGTTGCTCATGCAAGACTCCCAGAGGGCTATGCAGAGGAGAGAAGAGGGTGATATTCAAGCTGTCGTACAAGACACTTGACTTAAGGTCTCCTGTCCTAATTTACAAGTCCTTATATACCCAGCAGGGGCCCTACAAGCTATGCCCGAGTGTTGCTGAGTCGTCGTATAGTACTCGTACAGTAAGCGGGAAATACTCCGCTTAGTCAAGAAGAAGCGCTTTGTAAGGGCGCTTATGAATCGTTACCAGTCCGCTGAGAAATCGTACCGTACTGAGTCATCTGGGTCCATGCTGACTGTCCATCGGTCAGCAAGGTGGGCCGGTTCACCTAATCCCCTTACACGGTCAGGCCTCATGACCGATGCCGGTTTCACCATCCCCCCTCTAGTCCTGAGGTCGTCCGCGACCTCTGACGTTCCTGCGTCCTCGTCGTCCCAGTTGGGCGAGGGGGACCACCACGTCTGGCTCCTCGTCGTAGTGCCAGTCTTGTCCGCGCCTGGTCCTTTCCAGATGCGCGAAGTGACGATGGGCGCGCGCGGCCTCGAGGCGGAAGCGCGCCTGGGTGCGCTCCTCGCGGGCTCGCTCCACTCGTTGCCGGGCCTCCTCCAGTCGGGCCTCCCAGATTCCGATCTGGTCGTCGCAGGTTCGGAACCGCATGATGTCTGCGGCGATCCCCCAGTTGTTGTGCTCCAAGGCTGCTTGGAGCACGGTGTTGTATAGCTGATTGTGGCGGGAGAGGGCGGCCACGAACCAAATTGGCATGGAGTGGAGGGGGAGGTCGGTCTGGGAATAGTCAGCGGGGGCGGCGAGCGAGTGGCGGTATACGGGGAACCCTTGTCCCTGGGTCCCCTCTGCGTGCGGCTCTGCCCCTTGGACGAATCGGACGAACTTGGGCTCGATTTGGGCGCCATCTTCGTCTGGGATATAGAATCCCTCCGTCTGTCCTTTGTTCTCGTCGAATCCTGGGGGACAGACCGCCGCGTACTCTGGGAGCTCGGTGCTGGCGCTGCGGTCGCTGCTGCTGCTGCTGCGACGGCGGCGGCGGCCGCGTGGGGGTTCGTTCTCCTTATTCCGCTCCAGCTCCTCAATCCGGTCTTCGGCCTCGTTGGCCCTATCCTCGCAGTCGTTGGCGCGGAGGTTGGCGGCGTCGAGCCGGGCCTTGAGGGAGCGGATGGTGGCCGCCAGGTCTTTGGCGTTGTCGACGAGGATGTCGCCGTCCGCGGCGGTAGCGGCCTCGAGCACCATTGCTGCAGTGCGAGGAGAGAGGACGGCGGGTGGTATCCCGACCAGTCCCTCGGGAGCGTGGTCGTCGGCGTTGGGGTCGGCGACCAGCGTGGGGATGTCGTCGTTGTCTTTGTCGGGGTGGGGCTCATTGAGCTCACCTTCTTCCAGGACGATGACCTGGACCTGGACCCCTTCGGCGCTGGCCGCGGCCCTGGCGAGGCCTTCGCTGATGACCACGCTGTCGGCGGCGGCGGCGCGAGCGATGGATTCGATGTCTTCGTAGCGGACGAGTTGGTTGGCCATTTGAATATAGGATTGGTAGAGGAGGTTGAGGATGAAGTAGTTGGCTGGTTGTCTGAGGAGTTGGCGAAGTGGGGATGGCATTCTACCGTTCGGATGCTCGTCCTTTTATCCTTTCTTGGGCTTATAATGGGGTGCTTCTTTTTGTACTGCTTGATCAGCAGTGGTGCGTGTACTTGGTCAGCGGGCTCCCAGGTATTGTCAGCGTCCGGATACCCTTTCCATTTCAGGAGGTATTGTAATTGTTGCTGACGTCCGTGATGCCGGTGATTGATAATGGCCTCCACCTCGTATTCCGCTTCTCCGTTTTCTATGTCAGGTGGTGGCCTCGTGTAGTTTGCGCCTTTTTGCTCCGTTTCCTTATAAGGTCGTAACAGTGATGCGTGGAAGACGTCATGAATGGTCCATGCGGCGGGAAGTTGTAGTTTGTAAGCGACCGGAGATATCTGCTTAGTGATCGTGAATGGGCCATGACGTCTGGGGTGTAGTTTCCGGGTTCCGTGAGTCAGCGTCAGGTTTTTGTTCTCTAACCAGACTTGATCTCCGACGGCGTATTGTTCAGCAGGCACTTGATTGGCTGCTTTGTTGAGCGCTTCCTTTGCTTTGTTCCTCCATTGCTCAGCAAGTTCCTGTCGCTGACTGATGGTCTCGTTCGCGGTCTGGACCTTGGCGCCTGTCAGATTTGGCAGGTAGCCCAGTATTGCTTGTGAGGGGGCGACTTTTGTCGTCGCATTGGGCCAGCTGTTATGCACGGCTGTTGCGATTGTAAGCCATTTGTCCCAGTCGTCCTGGGTGTTCGCCGCGAACAGTCGGAGGTACTGTTCGATCCACTGGTTTTTCCTCTCCGTCAGGCCGTCGGTTTGAGGGTGATAGGCCGTGCTAAGGTTCCGTGTTGCTTGGATGGCCCTGACAAGTTCGGTAGCAAATGACGACGTGAATCGAGGGTCCCGGTCTGATATGATTCGGCTGGGTAGCCCGAACCATCTATATACGTTGTCGAAGTATAGCTGCGCGATTTCTGATCCCGTGACCGTTGTTTTGCATGGGAGGAATAGTGCTGCTCTGGTACATCCGTGGTCGACGATAGTTAGGATGGCATCGTACCCGTTACTGGGCGGTAGCTGCGTGATTAGGTCCATTGCTATCACTTCGAAGGGTACTGCCGTTGTTGGCACTGGGATGCGGTACTCGGGCGTGGCTTTCTTTGGGAGGTTCTTGTTCTGTTGACACGTGGCGCATCCCTCGACGTATTTTCGTATCCACGTGTCCATTCCCGTCCAGCTGTGATGTCGTTTGACCAGGGCGATAGTGTTGTCGCGGCCTGGGTGTCCCGCTGTCGGATCGTCGTGGTATTGTTGTAAGATGTCTCTTTTGTCTTGTTCAGAGAGTGTCGCGTGTCGAATGAAGAGCTTGTCGGGCAGGACTACGACGTCCTGGTTGTCCGATGTGCCGGTGTCCGCCCCGGGAGGTCTGGATAGCATGTCCGCTGCTGCGTTTATTTTCCCGGGTACGTGTTTGATCACGAAGTTGTAGTCTTGTAGTGTGGTGAGCCATCTGGCGACTCGTCGGTTAACGTTCTTCGGGTTTTTCCAGTACAACAGGTTGGCGTGATCGGAGAGTATCGTGATTGGTTTCTCTGTGGCAGCCAGGTGTGGTCTCCAATTTTTCAGGGCTTTCACGACTGCGAGCAGCTCGCGCTCGTAGACATCGTAGTTGCGCTCTGTTGGTGTGAAGGTCGACGAGTAGTAGGCGACTGGGTGCGTGCGTGGTTTTCCCGTTTTGGGATCCGGTTGGCCTTCCTGGGCCAATACTGCTCCGACTCCGTATCCCGAAGTGTCAGTGGAGAGTGTGAATGTCTGGTCATAGTTGGGCTGCTTGAGTACTGGTTTGGCGCACATCATTGTTTTGAGTCGTTCGAAGGCTTGTTGTTGTTTTTCTGTCCATTCGAACCGTAGGTTCTTCTTTGTCAGGTCGATTAATGGTCGTGCTATCTTCGAGTAGTCTTTGATGAAGTATCGGTAGAACCCAGTGAACCCGAGGAATGATCGCACGTCCTTGGCGTTCTGGGGGCGGCTCCAGTCCGCTACTCCTTTGACTTTAGTTGGGTCCATTTGTACTTGTCCGTGTTCGAGGACCACTCCTAGGTACTCGATGCGCCGTTTATAGAACTCGCATTTTGACAGCTTGAGGTACAGGTCGTGTTCTAGTAGTTTCTGCAGGACGCGTCGTACGCAGTCCTGGTGGAAAGTTCGGTCGTCTCTGGTTGCGATTAGGAGGTCGTCCATGTACACGACTAGCCATCCTTCCCTTATTTCTTCTTGGAAGATGTGGTTCATCATCGATTGGAAGGTTGCCGGTGAGTTCGTGAGGCCGAAGAACATTACGCGTGGTTCGTATAGTCCGAATGGGGTGATGAACGCTGCTTTCCATTCATCTCCTGCCTTGATCCTGACGTTGTTGTATCCCCATCTTACGTCGAATTTGGTGAAGAGTGCTGCTTTCCGTACTGCCGCGATGAGGTCGGGGATCAATGGCAGGGGGTAGCGATTCTTTATGGTGACGTCGTTGAGTTTTCGATAGTCCTGTACTGGTCGTAGTTTCCCGTCCTTCTTTTTGATGAAGAAGAACCTTGAGCGTATGGGCTCTTGACTTTTGAACTCGTTTGAGCTCTTCGTTTTCTTTGATGAATTCTTTCGTGGCTGTGAGTTCGTCGTGTGGTAGTCTTATTGCCTTTGCGGGGAGCGACGCGGGGCGTCTGGTTTCAGGTCTATTGCGTGATCATATGGCCGGGACGGAGGGAATCGTTTCGATGCTTCTTCGCTAAAACTTTTGCGAATTGCTGGTACTCCGGGGGAAGGGTTACTTCTGGTTTCGATTTGATGGCTTGTTCGGCTAGTTTCGATGCTACTGTTTGTCGTGAGTCTGCTGCTGCGATCCGGTTGGTTGTATTTGTTCCGTTCGTAGTACGATGGGGAGGTGGGCGTATTCCAGCCATCCGCGTGCCCAGTCGATCTGTGGTTGCATTGCTGCGAACCAGGATATCCCAGGATGAGTTTTAGTCCTCCTAGGTCCGTGAGGAAGAATCTCATTTTCCTTCTCTTTTGACCGGTCTGTACTTCCAGGTCCACGTAGCGCGTGATGTTGCCTTTCCTGTTTGTTGTTCCGTCGACGTTAAACAATGGTCGTGGTTGATGGAGTCGCGTTATCGGTAGACGTAGTTGGTAAGCCAGGTCTTCGCTGATGAAGTTTTCCGTGGCTCCTGAGTCTAGTAGAGACTCTACTTCAGCCCTCTTAGACGCCGTGTGTATATATGCTTTAATGGACATTGATTTTCTCAGCGATAAATACACACGGTCGTCTGTCCCGCTCCTTATCCAGGCTGCACAGATAAGGGCGTTTAAAAATCCGACTCTTTGGTTTCTTCAGTCGGGACTCCATAGCTTGAGAGGAGTCTTCCTTTGTCCTCGGGGGACATGGCCAGAACTCTGGCTTGCAGGTCTTCGACGGGGTCGTCGGGTTGCTGTGCTTCCTCTTGGGGCGGTCCTTGGTAGACCCAGCCGGGTGGCGCGTTCGGGGCCCATCTGTAGTTGACCCTGACTTGCTTCGGGGAGCGGCATTCCCTGGCAAAGTGGCCTTCTTTTCCGCAATTGAAGCAGGCCCCTCGTTTGCGCATGTTTCCTTCCTGTGCTGCGTTGATCCGCTGCCCTTGAGGGCGTGGGGCGCGGCTTCGTCCCAAGTCCATGGGCACCGGACGGTTGTTGTAGCTGGGGGGTGCCGTGCTGGAATTGAACCTTGGTTGGTTGTACGCTTGGCGGTTCGGTTGTTGCTGTTGTTGGTTCCTCTGCTGGAACCAATTGGGGATGGGGCGTGTGTTTGTCCTTCCTTTGGTTATTGCATCGATCAGTACTCTGGATCGTACGGCTTCGATCGCTTTAGCTTTCATGCAATGGTATGAAGTCGGGACTGGCGGCTGGAGGACATCGGTGAGGATGGACTTGGGTAGTCCATTCATGAAGAAGTGCATTGTTTCGGGGTTGGTGTGGTCGTATCCGGCAAGGCGTGCCAGTTTTTCGAAGTCTGAGACGTATTTGTCCACCAGCGGCCATTTCATCTCGAGGTGTTGCAGCTCCATCCTGGCTCTGGGTTCGCTCTGTGAATCCTCGAATTGTTTCTTGAATTCCCTTTCGAACGTGTGCCACACGCCCATTCTGTCGTCGATGTTTGGGTTCAGCCGGTCGAACCACTTGCCGATGTCCCGTTTCCATTCCTCGATGTCTGGTCCTTCCATGGTGGACAGGCATAAAGCCACGCGTGTCATCGGGGACATCAGGAAAACGGCAAAATGCTGAATGCTTCTTAATGCCTCTTAATGCCTCTTATCCGCTTATTAAGAAGGGCACCCTGCTTAATAAGAGCAATAAAGAAGCATTAAGAAGCATTAAGAAGCATTCAGCATTTTGCCGTTTTCCTGATGGAACGCATCTGTGCGTTCTTGATGTTGAGCCTGAAGTAGGCCTGCATGTTGGTCAGGAATTCTTCAGCCCTTGACCTATCTCCTGTGAATGCGGATGGGAGGTTTCCTAGTATCTTCCCGTCAGGGCCGCCCGTATTGGCGACGGGGAAGGCGTCGTGGTAGAAGTCGTCGTCATCGTCATCCGGGTCTCCTTCCGGATGGTCTGGGTTGTCGTTAGGAGGCGTGCCCCTCTTCATAGCTTGGTTTAGGAGTGCCTGGAGGTCGCTCCTTTGTGGCTGTTTCCCTTTGCCGGAGCTTTCGCCTCGCTCTGTTTCTGTTTGAACTTCTGTTCGGGTGTTTGGTCCCATCTTGATTTCTAGTGGGATTGGTGCGCTTTGTCGTTTCTCTGGTTCTGCAATTGAGTCTGGTGACGTTGGTCGTTCTTCCTCGACGGGAGCTGGTGTCTCGACGGTTTCCCTGGCTGGTGGTTCGTTTGCGATTTGTGTTTCAATCTCCGTTCGTCGTGCTCCGAGGTATGGTCTGCCTTCTGAGTCGGCTCGTAGGCAATACCAGCGGTCGTTTAGGAGTAGGAGTGGGTCAGGGCTTTTCGTCCGGCTGGATGCTGCTGTGACGTAGCAGGGGAAGGGAAGGTATCGATTCTCTTCGGGGGTTAACCAGATGACTGTCTGGTTCTTTGGTGCGTCTTCTCGCAACGTCCAAGTGATGTAGGTTCTATCTGGGGGCGCCAGGGTGTCGAGAAGTCAAGTGTAATGTCACCGGCCTATTCGCCTAGTGTCACTACGTGCCGGTGGGACGGGTATCCCCTCTGTATAACACGACTTGAAGGTATGAGGCCCTCTCTTTGGGCGCGTGGTATGATCCCGTGATGATGTCGACGTATCGCAGTAGGTATGCTCCTTGAAGGTAAGACTCATAGGTGTAGCGTCGCGGCCCCTCGGTCTGGTAGAGTCGGTAAAGTTTCTCTGTGTACAGGGGAAGTCCTCTTGAAGTTTCTGCTAGGCGTCCTAGCCTGTTGCTCATGCAAGACTCCCAGAGGGCTATGCAGAGGAGAGAAGAGGGTGATATTCAAGCTGTCGTACAAGACACTTGACTTAAGGTCTCCTGTCCTAATTTACAAGTCCTTATATACCCAGCAGGGGCCCTACAAGCTATGCCCGAGTGTTGCTGAGTCGTCGTATAGTACTCGTACAGTAAGCGGGAAATACTCCGCTTAGTCAAGAAGAAGCGCTTTGTAAGGGCGCTTATGAATCGTTACCAGTCCGCTGAGAAATCGTACCGTACTGAGTCATCTGGGTCCATGCTGACTGTCCATCGGTCAGCAAGGTGGGCCGGTTCACCTAATCCCCTTACACGGTCAGGCCTCATGACCGATGCCGGTTTCAAGTTCTCAGTCTTAACGGGACGGTACGGTGTTTTGTACGGCTGTAAACGGTAAAATACGGTATACAGAACATGAAACTAAGGTGTAGCGGTGTAGGTACTTGTATTAAATAGCTCTATCAATGGCAACGCGGGCCAGCTGAAGGCGATGTTTTACCAACATTAAGGTGCAGATGGTCTCAGGGTGGAGACTTGCACGTCGCACAGAGATGGTGTTGCGGCCACTTGAGAAAATGCGCTCCACCGCAACTGCAGAACCTAGTTGGACCCTTTAGTCTCTTGTACTGTTGAAATGAAATGAAAGCGACTCACCAGGAATAGCAAGGATGTCGCGAGCAAGACGGTACAGGTTAGGAAATTGGGCACGTCTCCCCCACCACCAATCAAGCGGTTGGCACATATCAAAATCCTCTTGCCCAAGCTTGAAGTAATCCTCGAGCTCATCAGAAACCCGGCGGTTGCTTCGTTTGTATCTTGCGGTGAAGTCAACCTTTTGAGGCGATCGATCTTGAACAACTGGCATCGTTGCAAAATGGTTGTGTTTCTCGGTGCTGGAAGTGAAGTTAGCATAGCTGTCGTGATAGAAGGAATGCAGTGCTGATTTTGCTTTCTCAAGGTCAGCAAGAAGGTCAGTGTCTTGTGTATAATCTGCCAACAAGCCTTCATACGAAATACGAGGGTCCAACACTTCGGACAGAGATCAATACATGACTGAAGAAGTAAAAGGGGGTACCAGCTTACATGTGGCCCAGATGTAATACGGAGAGAGATCGAAGCGGTAATAGTACTCGCTGAGCTTCTGGTGCACAGCAAGAAGACCAGCTTTGATCATCGGGGGGGTTGAATCAGGAAGGGAGGAAAGCGCGTTGCAAACTTCATCTTGAAGCCCACGAAAGATAGCATGAGCAGTTGACAACATGGGTTGCTTCGTCATGGACATTTGAGTAGTGGCAGACCGAAATGCCTTCAACCAGCCTGCCACCTGTGTTATTGACTCCCACTCAGCGTCAGTAAGTGCGAGGAACCTAAGGTCCTCATTCTGGAAAATGAAATCGTCGATCTCCACCTGGAAATCAAGCACTCGTCCTATATCAATCAACAAATGCTAAAGAAGCTACATTGTAAATGGACTTACGCATCATTTGGTGCGTTGATGACCACCATGTTCTGACATCAAGAATCAACATCAATGCTCATCGATCCGTGATCCCAGAAGTCTGGAGTGATAGGGAGGCCAAGTCCAGCCATCGTTGCTTTCTTTGAGGGCTTGATCTGACAGCGCAGACAATTTTGCGAAGCTGCAAGTTATCATGAAAGTCAGACCATGTCTACAACAGGTTAATAGTGTAGTACCTTGTCCATTGAAGACAGAATGCTCTCCAATTGATCTGGCCCTTCGCTATCGTCCTGAGTCGTAGCGTCATTATCAAGGTCACGGTCAAGTGACGCCGTGGCAGCGTCTTGGTAGTTCCCAGCATGCAAAGCAGCTTTCTTGACCTCCGCACTCGAAACTGCACCAATACCCTCAAGGAGCTTCAAATCCGGGAGACCGTAAGCCAACAAATGTAGAAGTCAATAAGAAACACACCTTGATCGCTGCGAGGTGAATTGTATGTGGCATACAACGTAGGCGAGCCCATGAAGCACATCAGGAAAACGGCAAAATGCTGAATGCTTCTTAATGCCTCTTAATGCCTCTTATCCGCTTATTAAGAAGGGCACCCTGCTTAATAAGAGCAATAAAGAAGCATTAAGAAGCATTAAGAAGCATTCAGCATTTTGCCGTTTTCCTGATGCATTAAAGGGCACTCCAGCCTTCTTCGCACGATGTTCAATACCATCAACGAACGTATCATTGTTTGTAGGGAATAACACAGGTACAGGTTTACCTGCAGGTTTTGGGTCACAGGTCACGCAGGTACAGGTCACGGTATCCAAATTTGGAAACCGTGTGGGTACCGTGACCCGTACCGCGGGTTTCGCAGGTTTTCACGTATTTGGCGCCTGTCTTTTTTTCCTCGGCTCCACCGCTCCACCACCCATATCGCGGCCTTGTCGACCACCCGTCCTCACCGCGTTGTCGATCTCCCGCCCTCTCCGCCTTGGGCCCTCTTCGCAGCACGCGGCGACATCGCCCGCGCCCTCAACGTCTCAACTCTGGGCCCGGACCTGGCGACCCGACCACCCCCTCAAGACCACCACGTGGCGACCCTCTCCAGGGCCCGCTCCCCTTCTGTGGGTCGCATTCATGCGGGTCAATTGGCCTTGCACGGGGCCCTCTTCGCAGCGTGCGGCGCCATCGCTTGCGCCCTCAACGTCTCAACTCTGGCCCCAGGCCCACTTGACGACGCGACCTCCTCCCGAGGAGGCCCCCCCTCAAGACCACAGGTGCCGGCCCTCTCCCAGACTGGCCCGGCCGTCGCCCTCGGACTTGGAATCGCGCACCACCTGCTGGGGTCCTTCAAAATGCGTGCCAGAAAGAACGGGAGGGGTCGCAAGCATGGCAGGTGCCCCCCCGGACTCGTTCTCGTCGAGGCAAGGTCCTCCTCCTCGACGCCTGTGATCCACCCCTGCACGCAGCAAACGACCGGGAGGTCCGCCTTCTCGCGTCACTCGTGGCGGCCCTCTCCAGGGTGGCTCGCTCCGCATCGGTCGGTCGCCGTTGTGCGGGCCAGTTGGCCCTGCACATGGTCTCGACCGTGCGCAGTTGCGGCGCCTCGACCGCCTCACCCTCGGACCTCCGAATCGCGCCCCACACCACTGGGGCCCTTCAAGCACGCGCCCCAATATAGGCCTCAATGCCGGCCCTTGATGACGCGACTGCCTCCTTCCAAGGAGACTCCCCATCAAGACCACGGGTGGCGGCGCCGTCCAGGGTGGCCTACTCCGCCTCGGTCGGTCGCCTTTGTGCGGGCCAGTTGGCCCTGCACATGGTCTCGACCGTGCGCAGTTGTGGCGCCTTGACCGCCTCACCCTCAGACCTCCGAATCGCGCGCCACACCACTGGGGCCCTTCAAGCGCGCACCCTCAATGCCGGCCCCGGGCACCCTTGGCGACGCGACGGCCTCCTTCCAAGGAGGCTCCCCATCAAGACCATGGGTGGCGGCGCCATCCAGAGCGGCCTACTCCGCCTCGGTTCTGGCCCTGGGCACCCTTGGCGACGCGATGGCCTCTCCCCAAGGAGGCTCCCCCTTAAGACCATGGGTGGCGGCCTCTCCAGGGGGCGCACTTTGCCTCGGTCGGTCGCTTTTGTGCGGGCCAGTTGGCCTTGCACAAAGCCTCGACCGTGCATCGCGGCGCCTCACCCGTCTCGCCTTTGGACTCGAAATCGCGCCTCATCCACTGGGGACCTTTAGCAGTGTGTTAGAAAAGACGGGAGGGGTCACGAGCGTGGAAACGTGCTCGATCCCGGACTCGTTCTCGTCGACGCGAGGACGCGTGTCCTCTTCAAAGCCTTCTGTCTCTACAGCGGCCTCCACCTCGTCTAACAAGTCCGCCGGCTTCGTTCCCTCACGCTGCGCGCGAGCAGCTTCTGCAAGCCAGGTCGACGCCGCTCCCAGCATGGTAAGTCTGGCTCGACCGACTTAACATCGTCCGGGTTCGTGCCAGCACGCACGCGACCGTCGTCCGGGCCCGTGCGGGTGTGCTCACGGCCATTTGCATTCCACGGCCATTAATGCATTAATTAATGCATTAATGATGGTCCGACCCTCTGGGCCTCTGTGCGGCCAGCGCCGGGCTCTCCTCCAACGCGTGGCACTCGCGCAGTCACGCGGGGCGGGACTGGCCACAATAATAACTCTTATTGATGTAAAAATATACTAGAATACATTAGTTTACCTGCGGGTTTGTGCCACGGTATGGTACCGTGGTGTTAAATAATAACCCGTGGTCCAAACCTGTAATTTTGACACCGTACCTGTGGCAGGTACGGTGTCACAGGTGCGGGTACGGTGTGACACAATGTCACCCGTGGTGTGACCCGTGTTACACCCTAATTGTTTGACGCGTTGTCGAGCATGAATGCGAGAATCTAAAGTAAATCACATAAGCAAAATCAGTTCGGATGAGTTGTGTATCGTGCCAACCCTGTGCTCGATCCCGTACATAACTAAAGTCTCCCAAACGGCTTCAGCCATGTTTTCGCCAGAATGTTCACCAAGCAGCTCCCGAAAATCGATGAGAAGTTCCTCTGCAACATGTCACACAAATTACAACCAGAAATATTAAGAATTGGAACAAACCAAGCTGCCCATCCTTATTCACGTAGTGAGCAACGATGGCCATAAAAGCATACATGTTGCTTGATGTCCATGCATCCAGCGAGATGCTAATTTTACAGTCCAGTTCCTAGAGTTGAGATAAGCACTATACAAACACGAGTCTAGAATTTGTAACACACCGCAAACATTTTCTTGGTTACCTCAATCCCGTCTTCACCCATTTTCATGGCTCGTCGTCGGATAGCAAGACGGCCAGGAATCTGAATTGTCGGCGCTGGGTGATGTACATACAACATTAGCTCCCTAAACTCTGGATTATCAACCGTATCAAATGGTTGATCGGTGGCAATAATCCATTTCGTGAGAAGTTCGTCAAACCGATCCTGATCCCACGCTCCCTACAGATAATACAAAATGGTCAGTCACGCGAGGCCATGGATAACACGCCAATTCGACAAACCATAGCCTGCTCTTGTTGCTTTGCAAACGCGCTCTTGATATTCACCGCTTGTGCCTCGAGACCACCAATAAACTGGCACTTGCTTCTGCAGTGAGGGGCTCTTATGCGATGCTATGTCAATCTCTTCCTGGGTTATGCGACCCTCAGGGTGCCGACTCTTGAGAATAGAATATAACTGAAACATTGATGGCGAGCTGGACTTCAGGTTTCCAACAAGACCTGTGATGTCCACTGTCAATATTGGACATGGGGAAAAAGGGGGGAGACACCATTGAGACTGCTCTTCATCGCCTTTGTGATCGTCAATACCTTCCGATTCCCATGATGACACTTGTAATGTTTGTCGCCTAGATTCCCGACCGAGCCCTTCACGTTGCGTTCAACGCTTTCATAGAAGTAATATATGGGATTACAGGTGACTGTCATGACATGTTAAAGTTAGAAAAAAAAAAAGGCAAGAAAGTGACCTACGATGTTGGCTTTCGGTACGAATTACTATCTTCGATGATCGTTGAACTCCCAGTCGCAGCTAGAGACTGTGCTCTTAGGCTCTCTGGGGCGTCCTCGTCTTCAACGTCTTCGACAGTAGGTTTGTTCCTCTTGCGCTTTCTTGACCCGCATCCAGTCGTCGGCATGGATTTCGAAGGGAGGATATCAACAATCTATAAAAAATAATGTGAGTGGGTTGGAAGAATCATATTGCGAAATTTTACCTCGGCCATCAAAGGTTGAGCATCGTCAACCTCTGTTTCACCATCTTCTGACTCGGAGCTCCCCACCAACGACCCATCAGACATGAAGTCACTATCCTCTGGATCGGACTCGTCCATGCCAGCGTGTCGACCCTGGGTTTCTTGGCTGATCGACTTGATCGCTGGCCTGGTTGATTGGGTCGATGCTTCTTAATAACAGCACCATACTCATTGCGCTGTTCAGCAGCAATTGAGGTGTATAGCTTATCCACATTTCTCTTCCGTTGACCGCATCGAAGCCCTGAGACATAAGTACATTAAAATTACGAACACAATGGAGATGGAGTATTGGGCTTACCAAAGTTGCCAGGATTCCGTTGTGGCAATGCACCAGAGGAAGGTAAGGGTGCTGTTTCACTCTCGGAGAAGAAGAACTCGATGTCTTTTGCCTCCCTGAGATTGCCAGATTCATCAAGAGCACACTGATCAGACATCGCAAAGCAGTGTGGGGAGGAATTACTTACTGAACTGTTGTCCTTTTATAGGTGCGAGTCTCCTTTAATTTGATATTCCGAGGAGACGTTGCACGCAATGATGTGATAGGGGTGACAGACAGGATGCAGGGTGAGGTGAGACAAAGAGACCCCTTCGAGGCAAGAGGGCACACGATGGCACAGTGCACAGGAGGTATCATATAGGCAAGGACAAAACACAGGTTGCGATTCGATGCATCAGCAAAATCCGAAAAAAACTTAGTTTACTTATTTGTTACTTAAGATGGCTTAAAGTGACTTAATAAAATTTTTAAGTAAATTAAGTAAGAGGTCTCTAAGTAAACTGTTACTTAGGCTAAGCACTGGTTAAGCCAACCCCTGCTATGAATTTTGGCTTAATGTGCTTATTTTTTTGGCTTACTGTTCTTATTTTCAACTTGGCTTGCTTATTTCTCAACTTATTTTTCAACTTAATTGGCTTACTGAGCTCAGGTTTTCAAATGCATGCAAATGTATATTCAAATCTACATAAGACATGAGGTGTACTAAGTGAATGAGAGCAGCATCGAGGGACAGGATGAATGACCAGGTGCTGGCACGCGCTGAGCACCGGTGGGCGCTGGCGAGGGCCTCGTCGACGGGGTTGGGCTGCATGCATCGCAAGCACGGGGAGGGGAGGCGGGGGGCGACGGCTGCGCGCGTCGCGAACATGGAGAGGGAGGCGGGGGGCGACAGCTGCATGCGTGGCGAGCTCGGAAAGGGAGGCGGGGGGTGTGTACTGGGTGGGGCCGAAGTGCACCGGCACGCGCTGGGGGTGGTAGAGCATCAGGATACAAGAGCAAGGGATGGGAAGGGAAGAGGGGATACTTACAGATACAGCGGGAGGCTGGGCCGCACGCGTGGCGAGCGCAGAGAGGGAGGCGGGGGCGTGTACTTGGTGGAGCCGAAGTGCACCGGCGCGGGACGCCTGGGGTGATCAGCATGTGAGAGAGAAGGGAGGGGGAGGGGGTACTTACACAGATACAGCGGGATGCTCAGCGGTTGAGCGTGAGCTCGTCGGCGAGGACCGCGACGACTGCAGTATTGGTGCGGAGAGGGCCGACGTCCTTCAGGTCCAGCGAGGGGAGTGCGGCGAGCATGCGCAAGCCGGGGTGGGTCGCTGCGAGAAAAGAGTTCGATCAGAACTGCTGTCAACCTCGAAAAGAGCGCACCTAAGCTCAGAGCGAGGAGCCACCCGCAGTGGCGCGTGCTGACGCAGGCGGTTGTGCATGCATGCATGCGCCGGGCAGCAGAGGCCTCGAGCGAAGGGGATTTCCTGGACCGTGTGAGGGCGAGGGCATGGGGGATGCGCGAGCAGCTTCGTGCTGCTGCTGCTGCTGCTGCGCATTGGCCTCTTGATGGGGACACTACAGACTTCCCATCCACTTGTCAGTTTACTTTTCCTAAAGGGAAAAAAACTTACCGGACGGTGTCCCTACTAGGGAGAGTGAAAAGTGTGAGATTCCGGGAAGTGAGTGAGAACAAGTTCAACGTTCCAAGTTGAACATGTCACATGACACTACGGGTGTTCCCGTTCTTGAGGGCCGGCCAGCTCGAAGCCTTGCAGGTTGTTTGAGTTTTTTCACATACGTTCCCCCACTCTCCTTCCCCCCCAAAAAATAGAGTGAGGGTGCTCTCAACTGCACCCGTGACTACCACTGCAACTGCAACTGCATCTGCAGCCATGACCGCCTTAACCACTGCCGCCAACAAAACAGCCACGACGCCACCCCAAGGGCTGGCCCCAATGCCTGCCTAGTGCTGGCCCTCTCTAGGCAGCTTACTCCCCCGAGAGGTCCCCGTCGTGTCGCCAAGGGGCGGTGGCCAGAACCGAAGGCACTCGTTTGAAGGGCCCCAATAGTTTGGAGCCCGAGTCCGAGGCGGCTGAGGGGCTGCACTGGCCCGCACGAAGGCGACCGGCCGAGGGGAGGCCCCTCCTCAAGACCACGGATCCCGGCCCTATCCAGGGTGGCCCGATCTTCGGTCAGGCGCTTTGTGCAGGCCAGTCGGCCTTGCACATGTCGACCATGCACGGTTGCGGTGCCGAGCGCTCACACTTGGGCTTCACACAAGTCTTCCGGGTCCGCACCAGCGTGCGCGACCATCCATCTTTGTCAAGCGACGATTCGCGGCCCCCCTCGCGCCACCATCCGCGCTCCTCGTGCCACCATGCGTGTCACGCAGCCAGCGCGGCGGGCTACCGCTCGCATTGCGTGGCCAGCATGGCGGGCTACCGCTTGTGTTGCGTGGCCAGCGCGCTGGCAATGCAACGCGAACGGTGGCGACGGTGTCACGCGCCGCACTAGCCATGCATTGTGAACGGTAGCGACGGTGGCGTGCGCCACACTGAACACGCAACGCGAACGGTGGTGACCGTGTCGCACGCTGCGCTGGCCCACACAATGCGAGCGGTAGCGCGCTGTGGCGCTGCCGCGATTCGTGTTGCACAGCATGTATAGCTTGGGTCAAACCTGTACCTGCAGGTGTGGTAAGGAAAAGTCACCTATTTGTGACTTGGGGTGCTTGGAGGACTCGGGACACTTGTGGGACTTGGGATGTTTGGGGGACTTAGGAGTTGACTTGGGGGACTTCCTGGACTTGGGACACTTGTGGGGGCTTGGGATGCTTGGGGGAATTCCGGAGTTGGGGGACTTAGGGGACTTGGAATGCTTGTGGGGCTTGGGATGCTTGTTGGACTTGGGGAGTTGGGATGCTTGGGGGACTTGGGATGCTTGTGGGGCTTGGGATGCTTTGGGGACTTGGGAGTTGGGATGCTTAGGGGGCTTGGGATGCTTGGGGACTTAGGAGTTGGGATGCTTGGGGAACTTGGGATGCTTATGGTACTTGGGAGTTGGGATGATTGGAGGACTTGGGATGCTTAAGGGACTTTAGATACTTGAGATGTACTTAATTTACTTAAATGTACTCAAGGGGCTTGGAGAAATTTTTACTAAGCCCAGTAAGCCAATCAAGTAAAACATTAAGTAACCTAAGTGGACCTAAGTAGTCTTAAGCAGTTTAAGTTTTTTTTGGATTTTGCTGATGACTGGGGCTCCAGTAAAGCCATCGTCAGATACAAGCAAGCTGATACCTACTTTGTCATTGTGTTGAGCAGCGAGTGTGACTACGAAAAGAGTCCATAATGAGAGAGTAACTGAGTAACGCAAAGGAGGTAAGTCCGAAGGGGCCCAGAACAAAGTGAGCGCACTGTTGTGTGCGCGGTCAATGGTGTCTAAAAAAAATTGTCTAGATCGAGTGAGAAGACGGGGATCAACGAAATGTCATACCTGATATTGTTGGTGTGGTCCAGGAGAGGCAAAGTGTTGAAAAGAAAGTAGAGGAATGGGGATAAACGTGATTGGTGGCGGCGAAAAAAGAGCTTCGTCACCTGTGGCGGTGACGGCGAGGTGTCGACGTGTCATCGACGCGGACGGCAATGGCTTGGCCACATCGGCAAGGTGGTGGGTCAACGGTGTCTAAAAAAAATCGTCCAGATTGAGAGAGACAACAGGAACAAGGAAAATATAGTGTACCTAATCTTGTCGGTGTGGTCCAGGAGCGGCAAAGGTTTGGAGCGGAAGTAGAGGAAAGGGGATAAACATGATCGGTGGCGGCAACAAGGAAAAAGATTGGCAGCTTGCAGGAGTTCCAACACTGGCGATGACAGTGAGGTGTCGTCGGCATGATCGGCGATGGCCTGGCCATGTCGGCAACGTGGTGGGTGGGCAGTGGTGGCATTGTGCTGGTGAGAGTTGAGACCGCAAGGATGAAACTAAAGGACGAAAAGAACGGTAAAGAGGGGTAAAACGAGAGGACTTTTTCGAGGGCAGCATGGACAGGAGTTTCGTCACGGTGGGGCAGGCGGACGTGGAGGGTTTGGGTTGAGGCTTCGACCTGGTGTGGCGTGCACGAGCGCTGAGCGCTGAGCCTACCTTTGTTCGGCCTGTGTTTGATCCGATGGCTTTATTCGGCCGTACAAGCCGTACGATGCCGTCGACGGCCGTATGATGACGGCTGGTTTACGGGGTTGACTGTACCGTATCCTGTACCATTCAAAAAACGTTTGAGCTGCCGACAGTACGGGTACGGCTGCCGTCATACGGCTACCGTCGGGCCGTCGATATGGTAACGGCGATCAGCCCTAGTTCAGGCAGCTGCTGCCCCCTTCATCCCTGATGCTGATCTCCTTCGGGCGCAGCAAGAATGGGATGT
>WTXF01000198.1:0-44966 GCA_022496215.1 Russula brevipes
CAAGTACCCGACGGCCAATACTCCTGTACTGTACATTGGATCTTCTTTTTGGGCCATCGAACCTATGCGCGCGCGAATGACGCATGGGGCATCGTCAGGGGACACGCCACGGTCGTAAAAGTACTCCTCGAGCGTTAGCTCGGACTCGGACCTGGAAGTCTGGAACATCAACAAGCAAAACTCAGTTCCATGTCACGGGGTATCACTGGCGTCCGGAGGTCATTCGGGTGTTGCTCGACCGCGGTGGCGACCTAAACGCCCAGTGACGATTGGGTGGGCTCCTCTCGAGGCAGGGTGCTCCCTTGCACAACGCGTCCTTGGGAGGACATCTCTGTCACATGAGCGGGATGCGGACTTAAAACTACGAGAATCGCATGGCTCAACTCTATTGCACCGGGCGGCATAGTGTGGAGTGTGGACACCCCCATTGTGGGGCTCTCACTGAAGAGTGCGGCGAGATACCATTCCGGGTGACATGGAGGTGGCACGACTCCTTCCGGGGGACCGCTGTGCGTGAAGTGCTGCAGTGTCGCATGATATGTGCCTGTGTCGTACCGCCTAGACTTAATCGTCGCAGGCTCGACCGTTGTCACGGCGAGCGCGGGGCTGTCGCGTTGGGAGAGACCTGGGTATCCGCGCCCAGGTCGCCGAGGGTGGAGGGCTGACTCGAGTAGCGTGGCGTGATACCGTGCCTGATGTGTGTGAGGTGTGAGCGTGTCGGCTGCGGCGAGTCCGCCGATGCCCGTGCCGACGACGACGATGTTGAGGCTGAGGGCAGCTCGGCGGTCACCGTAGAGTGGCGGGACCTTTTTCTACAGGGGGATTTCTGTGTTGTGGCTCGCTCTGTGGGAGATTGGGAGTGGCACTGCATGGGAGAACTAGGGAGGGCCCGTGGGATTCATCATATTTCATGGGCGGCACGTTCTGACCGGATCTGACCTGTTGACGGAAGGGTACTACTTTGCGATTCAGATCTAATCTGATGGGCCAGCGATGGTGGCCTCACGCACTAAGCGCCAACGCGCCAACCCTAGCGACAATCAAGTATACTGTTGTTCCACAACATGTCGTTTTTTTCATCACTTGTTATTGCCCTGAAATACGCAACCAAGTTCCGGCCATCCGAGTTGGCCAGTTCCATTTATGATTAGTGACTTCAGGCAGCACGTCGGCAACATTCGCATCGTCTCCTAGACATAGAGTGCAATAGAATGGAATGTGAACTTGAGATTTTCCGTACTTGTTGACCGCTTGAACTGCTTAGCCTAAACCATGGAATTACCGAGAAAACCCGTTATCCGTTCCTGCTTTGCATGATATGTAGTGGGGGCCACCTTTCTATCCAAAATTGTGACACTCGAGGTTATTGTGTGGACACCGATGACCATAAGTGTGCTGTATCACCGAGATGTAGTCACGAATAATATATCGAGTAATGGGAATAATCTTTGCAAATCATCAGGATACCACACCCGAAGATGTAATCATCACCTTCTCCATTGGTCTCCCAGTTCCCGTCCCGACGTCCCCGATGGCTATTACAACATCCATGCCCTCGGCGACTTCGCCAAACACCACATGTCGCCCATCAAGCCACCACGTGACAGTTGTCGTGATGAAGAACTAGTCGCACGTGCGGCCGTCGTTCAGCATCTCTTGCATATAATCGGAAGACTCCACTATACCTGCGAACCATTTGAATTGGACCAGAATTGGCCATAGAGAGCAGTCCGACTTTATCGTGCTTTAGCTCGAAGTTTTCATCTACGAAATATGGGTGAACATCCACTCTCGGAATCTGTCAGGCGTTTGGCATCACTTACCGTCAAACTCCTCGCCATAGATGGAGTGGCTGCCCGTTCCGTCACGTTCCGTGAAATCGCCACCTTGTATCATGAACTACAACCGGTGTTTCGTCGGCGACCGCGAAAACAAAGAAAAGAAAAGAGGGAAGAGACGAATGAGCAGAACACGCACCCAGGGGATGATTCGATGGAAATAGGTTCCCGAGTAGCCAAAACCATGCTGTCCTGTTGCGAGCTCGCGGAAGTTTTGCGCGGTGCGTGGGGCCACGTCATCGAACAGCCGGAACACGATTCGGCCAGCCGGATTCGAGTTTATCGACACGTCAAACTGCAAATAAATAACACATTGGGTATTCAGCCGTCTTGGAAGGCGGCGCTGATTAAGAGCAGTAGTGCGCACGAATACGTTCGCCCTGTTCACAGTTTGTCGTCAGCGGCGGGGCTCAGCGCGCACATAGAGATTGTCCGCGTCGGGAGGGAAAGACGCTCACAGAGGCGTTTTTGATAGAGAAGTAGAGGTGAAACGGCGAAGGAAGGAGGCCATTGATGTGATGCGATGGATGCTGCGGAGGTTTGTAGCTGGCAAAGTCCGAAAGTCCGACGCCGCGCGTGAGCATGTGACAGATGGATGATTACATAACTTTAGCGCTCGCGTAGAAGTGCCAGTTTGTCCTGTCGTCTCCCTCTGATCCCATCGCGTGCCTTTCAAGTGGCTAAGCAACGACTCAATCTCTCTCCCTCAGCACCCCCTGTCTCACTCTGTCCACATATTTCCCTCGGGACAACATTTTTCACACTCGTGTCACTTATGACATCTTCGATTTATAAGTCGAGCGCTCTACCACAACCTACGCCTACCTGTTTCAGGCAATTGGATTGCGCCTGCAGACCAATATCAATCAGTTGACACGAGGCAGTGTATTAGTATTGTCGTCCTCCCTCTCAACCCACCACCCCCTCCGCCCAGCTATCATTCTCTTCCAGCGGACCATCTCCCTTCTCCAAGGCCCCATTTCCCCACTTTTAATATGACTGATCACTCACAGTCTTCTCGTTTCCAAGAGTTGTTTCGGCACGCCTTGCAAGACTACGAGAATCAGACGGGCATAGCATTGGCCACACATCCACTCGCCTCTCAACTCCAGAATTGTCGCTCAGTCGACGATGTTCTCGCTGTTCTTCAACAGAAAGAACAGGCCTTTACTAAATTTCGAGAAAAGGACGGCAGAAGCATCAATTCACTAAAGAGCACCGTGTCAGCGATATATGCCCTCTCAAGCAGCACCATCCTCAGCGACGTCATTAGTATGGTGCGTTGCAAGGTGCTGACCCGTGTTCCGCCTCTCTGATCACTATTCTACAGCCGTTCCCACCTGCGCAGACTATATTTTTGGGCGTCACTGCCCTCCTCGCCGTATGTCCCTTTTTCGGTCCTGACCTGTTTAGCTTTGTGACATCCGATTCTATGTATCAGGCGATCAAGGACGTCAGTGCGAGCTACGATGCCCTGGTCGACTTGCTGGAGTCTATCGAACACTTCTTGGGTCGTCTTGATGTATACACCCAAATGTCTCTACCAGCGGCAATAGCGGAAATCATTGTCAAGATAATGGTGGAACTACTTTCCACTCTTGCCCTTGTGACCAAACAGATTAACCAGGGCCGGCCAAGTAAGTTTGACCTCGCTGTAAACCACTTGACCTGAACGTGGCGCAGTGAAATTCGTGAAGAAGCTCTTTGGAGAGAATGAAGTCGAAGCGGTACTGCAAAGACTCGATCGACTCACACAGGACGAGGCTCGGGCGACAGCAGCGCAGACTCTGGAGGGCGTCTACAGCCTCGTGCAAAACATGAAGGTGTTTATGGACGGTGAGCAAATGCAATTGGCTTGTCACCGCCAGCCCTTGATCATCACTTCTGTCAGACGGCAATGCATCGATGGACACTGTCCGGGCTGCTCTCGGTATGTTCTATTGGTTGCACTAAGCTAGTTCCATGTCTGATCGAGCGTTAGAAAAGATAAAACAAGTGGCCAGCGACGTGGCCAAATTGAAACGTCGGTTCATTTTAACTGATGCCTTCGCCAACCGGAAACCCTGAGGTTGTTTGCAGGTGACAAGTTACAACAAGATATCCGGAATTGGCTCTCTCCTCCTGATCCGTGGAAGAATCATAATATTGCCTGTGGATTGCACCGCGAAGGAACCGCAGCGTGGTTCCTTCAGGGCGACACATTCTCGCAATGGAAAGCATCTCCACCAAGTTCCCTTTTATGGATCCACGGGAAACGTCAGTCGTTGCTCATCCGTCCGTTATGATTTCGCCGAGATTGACGGCTTTCACCTTTCGTAGCGGGGGCGGGAAAGAGCATTATTTGGCATGTTATTCTTTCGATATTTCTCTCTTAAGCACTTATGGCGTTGGCTAGCTCCACAATCATCGAGGATATCAACACGATGCGGAAGTCTGGGCCCGCCTCGCTTGCGTTCTTTTATTGTGACTTTAGGGAGGAAGAAAAGAAGGATCTGCGTGGACTGGTCTCATCCCTGCTTGTTCAACTCTGTCACCAGTCCGACTCTTATGCCGCGATTCTTTCTGAATTCCACTCGGAGTACCAAAATGGCTCGCAACAGCCCAGAGACGATGAGCTTGTGCAATGTTTAAAGGAACTCCTGAACTTTCCGGGGCAAGCTCCGATCTACCTGATCCTGGACGCGCTGGATGAATGTCCAGATACGTCTGAATGCCCGTCTCCCCGCGAGAAAATCCTAATGCTTCTGAAAGAGCTTCTTAACACAAACATTCCTAATCTCCGCATTTGTGTGACAAGCCGACCAGAGATAGACATCAAAGTGGCCCTCGACCCGTTGACTTTCTGGTCTGTTTCCCTACATGACGAGAGTGGGCAAATGGAGGAGATCAAGAAGTATATCAAGTCGATCATTAGCGAGGACCCAAAGAACAAGTGGCAAGCGGAAGACAAGGAAATGGTGATTGAGGTTCTAACAAGGAAAGCAAACGGGATGTAAGAATGGCCATAGACCTGGTTGACTTGTCGCTGATACCCGTAATGTAGGTTCCGATGGGTGTATTGTCAAGTGGTCTACCTTCGCGGTTGTCACCCCGCATCTCTCGAGGATGCTCTGTCCGAGCTACCGCAGACACTGGACGAAACATATCAACGAACGTTGGGAGAGATCAAAGAAGCTGATTGGAAATTGGCGCATCGCTTGTTCCAATGTGTCGCGGTGGCTTCCCGCCCGCTCCGTGTGGGTGAACTTGCGGAGTTTTCTGCATTTGAGTTCAAGGAGGACCACGTTCCGGGATTCAATGAACGTCGGCGCCCGACAAATCCACTGCATGGGGTGCTATCCACATGTTCGAGTTTGCTTTCCGTTGTCTACCAAGGACGGTCACCAGTGGTTGAATTCTCTCACTTTTCGGTGAAGGAGTTCTTCATGTCCACCCGCCTTGCCGAAACAAGTGACAAGGTTTCCCGCCGTTACCACATTTCCTCGACACCCTCTCATACTCTTGTCGCACAAGCGTGTCTGGCCATCCTGCTTCACTTGGATGAAAACATCATTGAAGATGGCCTGGAGAAATTTCCCCTAGCTGAATACGCTGCCGAGCACTGGGTCAACCATGCACGAATCGAGAATGTTTCACAAAAGGCGGAGGAAGGGATAAAACGGCTGTTTGATCCGAGAATGCCACATCTTGGGATCTGGTTATGGATATATGACCCAGAATTACCCAGGTCCTGGTGGTGGCAAACATCACGGGACGGAAGGTCGTCGAAACCCAGAGGAACACCCTTGCATTACGCAGCTGTTTGCGGCTTACACACCATTGTGGATTTCCTCATCACCGTGCATTCACAGGACATACACTCTCGGGCCTTCGACGACGAGTTAACTGCATTGCATGTGGCGGTAACCAGGGGACATGCTGAAGTCGTTCAGATACTTCTCAAGCAGGGCGCGGACCCGACAGTGCAGGACAAGCACGGTCGGACACCATTCCACATTGCGTCGCAACGGGGAGATGTGCAAGTCGTTCGGATGATCCTCGAGCAGGGCACAGATCCGACAGTGCAGGACAAGGACGGCTGGACACCATTCCACATCGCGTCGCAGCGGGAAGATGTGCAAGTCGTTCGGATGATCCTTGAGCAGGGCGGAGATCCCACAGTGCAGGACAAGGACGGCTGGACACCATTCCACATCGCGTCGCAACGGGGAGATGTGCAAGTCGTTCGGATGATCCTCGAGCAGGGCGGAGATCCCACAGTGCAGGACAAGCACGGTCTGACACCATTCCACTTGGCGTCGCACTGGGGACATACGGAAGTTGTTCGGATGTTTCTCGAGGGGCGCGCAGATCCGACACTGCAGGACAAGGACGGCCTGACGCCATTCCACTTCGTGTCGCACTGGGGACATGTTGAAGTCGTTCGGATGATTCTCGAGTGGGGCGCAGATCCGACAGTGCAAGACAAGGACGGCCTGACACCATTCCACTTGGCGTCACACTGGGGGCATATGGAAGTCGTTCGGATGATTCTCGAGCGCGGTGCAGATCCGACAGTGCAGGACAAGGACGGCCTGACCCCATTCCACGAGGCGTCGCGCTGCGGTCATATGGAAGTTGTTCGGATGTTTCTCGAGCGGGGCACAGATCCGACAGTGCAGGACAAGGACGGCCTGACACCATTCCACTTCGCGTCGAGCGAGGGACATGTGGAAGTCGTTCGGATGATTCTCGAGCAGGGCGCAGATCCGACAGTACAGGACAAGGACGGCAGGACACCATTCCACGAGGCGTCGCTCGAGGGACATGTGGAAGTCGTTCAGATACTTCTCGAGCGGGGCGCAGATCCAACAGTTCAAGACAAGGATAGTCGGACACCATTCCACGAGGCGTCGCACTGGGGACATATGGAAGTCGTTCGGATGATCCTCGAGTGGGGCGCAGATCAGAAAGTACAGGACAAGGATGGTCAGACACCGTTCCACGACGCGTCACAAATGGGACATGCAGAAGTCGCTCAGATACTTCTCGAGCGGGGCGCAGATCCGACAGCTCAAGACAAGGATAGTCGGACACCATTCCACGAGGCGTCGCACTGGGGACATATGGAAGTCGTTCGCATGATACTCGAACAGGGCGGAGATCCGACAGTGCAGGACAAGGACGGCCTGACCCCATTCCACGGGGCGACGCTTTGGGGACATAGGGAAGTTGTTCGGATGTTTCTCGAGCGGGGCGCAGATCCGACAGTGCAGGACAAGGACGGCCTGACACCATTCCACGAGGCGGCTCGTTTGGGACGTATGGAAGTCGTTCGGATGATTCTCGAGCGGGGCGCAGATCCGATAGTGCAGGACAAGGACGGCGGGACACCATTCCACTTGGCGTCGCACTGGGGACATGTGGAAGTCGTTCGAATGATTCTCGCGCGAGGCGCGGATCCGACAGTGCAGGACAAGGACGGCCGGACACCATTCCACGAGGCGTCGCGCCGCGGACATATGGAAATCGTTCGGATGATTCTCGAGCAGGGCGCAGATCCTACAGTGCAGGACAAGGACGGCCTAACACCATTCCATGAGGCGTCGCGCTGCGGACATATGGAAATCGTTCGGATAATTCTCGAGCAGGGCGCAGATCCGACACTGCAGGACAAGGACGGCCGGACACCATTCCACGAGGCGTCGCGCTGCGGACATATGGAAGTCGTTCAGATGATTCTCGAGCAGGGCGCAGATCCCACAGCGCAGGACGAGGAAGGCCGGACACCATTCCACGAGGCGTCGCACTGGGGACATATGGAAGTTGTTCGGATGTTTCTCGAGGTGGGCGCAGATCCGACAGTGCAAGACAAGGAGGGCCTGACACCATTCCACTTCATATCGCACTGGGGACATGTGGCAGTTGTTCGGATGATTCTCGAGCGGGGCGCAGATCCGACAGTGCAGGACAACCACGGTCTGACACCATTCCACTTGGCGTCGCACTGGGGACATATGGAAGTCGTTCGGATGATTCTCGAGCGGGGCACAGATCCGACAGTGCAGGACAAACACGGCCTGACACCATTCCACGAGGGGTCGGGAAAGGGACACGTGGAAATGGTTCGGATGATTCTCGAGCGGGGCGCAGATCCGACAGTGCAGGACAAGGATGGCCGGACACCATTTCACCTGGCGTCGGGAAAGGGACATGTGGAAGTCGTTCGGATGATTCTCGAGCGGGGCGCAGATCCGACAGTGCAGGACAAGGATGGTCGGTCACCATTCCACGAGGCGTCGCGAATGGGACATGCAGAAGTCGTTCAGACACTTCTCGAGCGGGGCGCAGATCCAACAGCTCAAGACAAGGATAGTCGGACACCATTTCACGACGCGTCGCTCGAGGGACATGTGGAAGTCGTTCGGATGATTCTCGAGCGGAGTGTAGATCCGGGAGTGCAAGACAAGCACGGCCAGACGCCGTTGCACAAGGCATCGCTCGAGGGACATGTGAAAGTCGTTCAGATGCTTCTCGATTGGGGTGCAGATCCGACAGCGCGGGACGTGGACGATCGGACACCGTTGCACGAGGCATCGCTCAGGGGACATCTCGAGGTCACTCAGATACTTCTCGATCACGGCGCGCCTCCGATGGCGCAGTACAGCGATGGCCAGGCGTCGTCCCACAGAGCATCGAGAAAACCGCATCATTATATTTTGCAGTCAATCTCATATCGCGAATGGGGGTGGATGAACACTGTAAGTTATAATTATGGCTGAAATTCAGCGTAAGATGATGAGAAATCCACAGATAATCCTTCTAACGTGCATTTTGGTCCTATTCAATGTGTTGATCGACATTGACGGAAGCGAAATTGTGTTGCTCCTTGTGGCCATATTCTCTTGACCCACTCCTTACTTGGCTCATACGCATGCCATTATTGAGTCTCTCCACGCGACTACGTCTTGCGTATGACCGTCCTGTGACAAGGCGACCGTTGCGGCGGCCGTTCCGATTCTGTGATATCGGAGAAGAGCATTCTACGGAAGACTTGTGACCAATTTGAGCAAGAGGCCAGGACGTCGTGCTGCACGAGGGTCGAGCAAAGATATGGGACTTGTGTCACGTGCGTGCAAACGAGATTTCTCTGGCGAATGTTGTTGTCGTAGACGTTGTGTTGTTAGTGGTTGGTAGATCATAATCTTTGGGTCTTCATACCCCATTCCTGTTCCCAGTTGTCAGGGTATCGGGGGCCTGGGGAACTGGGTCATGGATTTACACTGGCCCGGGGAGTCGGAAAACTTGTCGGAAAATGCGTAGAAAAAATTTACCGGACTGGCCAGGTCCAGAATCCATGGGGCCACACAGACAATCCTCATCTTGGCTGAGAGTGTGTGGAGGAAAGACTGGCTTGGGGAGTGGCGAGGTCAGAACTGTTGGGAGGCGACGAAGCATGTGTGCGGTTCCATTTGTGGTAAGGTAACGGACAGCTTGCACGGAAAGAAGTACTGAAGCAGTACTGAAGTACCGAAGATACTGAAGTACTGAAGCTCGAAGTCGCGAGCGCCAGAGTCCGATGCACGGCGCGCACATATATGTGGACAAGTTCGCGACCCCCTGGTTACACCTTGCGTGCCCCATCGATAGCACATCCATTCACATGCTCCCATTCCCTTTCCGCGTTGAGCCCCTGGAGGACCAGCTGCACACCCGACATGTCGATCGTTCCAAAGAGATACCATGTGTTCATTTATTCCCCGCTCCCTGTAAGCGAACCATGGCACTCAAAGCCCGCATTTCTGCACTCAGGCGCAGAGGACCTCATGATAGACCGCTGCGAGGCTAACCAGGACGCTGTTGCCTGTCCCGCGCCAGATGAACATACGAGTCTGGGTGCCTGTGTCGTACTGGCTGGACTCAATCGTCGCCGGCTCCACCGTTATCACGGCGAAGGCGGGGCCTTCGCATTGGGAGAGACCTGGCCGCGCCCATGTCGCCAGGGGCGGAGGCTGACTCGACAGGCGTGAAACAATGTCCGGCATGTGTGAGCATGTCGGCCGCGACGAGTCCGTCAATGTCTGCATCAACGAGGGTGATGCTAGGGTCACCACGACGGCTTCTAGATGTCACAGAACCTCGTTTGTGCCCAGAGCAGACTCCAATGAACGGCTGTGGCTGAGCGCAGAGAACCGATTATCACTTCGAAATATGAGGATCGTTAAAACATTAATTGCATCATATTGATACGAAATATGTGTGTGGGGCTCCGAAGGAAAAGATTTGGGAGAGGCGACGAACATTGGAAGAGATGACTGTCATCCGGGTCGAGTCCAAAGGACGGGAAGAGAGGAAATAGAGTCGCGAGTCCGAAAGCTCGCTGCTGAAGTGCTGAAGGTGGGGAAGCCAGCCTGGAGGTCTGGCGGTCCCGTGATCTTTACGGTCAGCATTAACACGCGTGTGCGCACCGCATCGGTCACTCGGATCGCCAAAGAAAATTGAGAGCGAGAGAAGTGACTGTTACAGATAATCGACTTGTACACGAGTCGCTTGCTGGCAAGCTGAGCGCTATTTTTCAAGCCAGACGAGGGAGGAGTTTTTCGAGGATGACGATAATTTCTGGGGAATGTCAGGCCCGTTTTGAGCAGTTACAAGTATGCTATTTCATCAGCAGTAATAAGAATTTGAGTCACGAAGCACAATACCGAGACACAAGGATAAGAGTGGGACATGACGCGTGAATAAGCATAATAATGGTGCATGGGCACACATGCTTAAGATATCGTGAATGTCGATTGACAAGGTCAAACGGATCTTGTATCGTCGAAAGCTTTGAAGATCGTAGTCACGAGAGATACCTATTATAATCAGGTAAAAAAACAAATAGAGAACCTTGTACCGTGAACACGCGTAACGGGGTAACCCCGGGTTGAAGAAATCACGAATCGCCGTATAGCGATCGTTCGCTTTCGCGCCCCGTCGCGTGGCGTTAGCAGATTCGAGTTCCGCCAGAGATCATGCTACGTGCCAAGTGCGAACACCCCTGCCCTGCGCAACGCCGCTTGTGAGAAACTGGGCTCAAAAAATACTGGCGTGTACCCCATTTTCGATCAGGCAGACTTTCAGGATCGCCAGCCACACACCGTCGAACATTCACTAGAGACAGCGCGGCCCGTCTGTAACACCCAGTGGGTGCTAAGAGATAAAAGTGGAGACAGTTCACCAAGAACTTCAGGCAACACAGAACTAGCCCAATCGGGGTCGTGTTGCAAAGTTTCGTAGGTAAAATATAGTCTACTGTACAGGAGGGCAAAAGCGTGCCCTTTTATCTACAGTGCCAGGTAGTCTATCAGTATGAGTCCATAGACGTTTAATGCTATTATTCTTTATCCCTCTCTAGGATGCGTTATTGTTCTCATGGTCCCTCGGACCACTTCTATTATCAAGTGCCTTCATTCTTATTCTTAAGGTGAGACGGGGTGCAAGCCCCAGTCTCGCGTTGCGCGTTCAGTCACAATATTCGACAACGCATCGTATTCCGAGCGCGTTTCGGCCTTGTTCTTCAGGGCCGCTGTTTCCAAGGGTGCCTTGGCTTCTTGTTCAGTTGGCTATCATCGAACGGGGTGGATTGGATCAGGGTTTTATTGAACGCGCGCGTGCGCAAGACAGGGTACTCGTGTGGGTGTTCGAGTATCGGTACGCGCGTCGCTCGTGGTCACGTGTTTCGCTTTCGTAAGCCGCGCTACTCTTAACCAGCGGCCTTACATCCTCCCCTTCAGAGAAGTCAACGGGGGATTGCGTTTTCGTAATTCCACACGAGTTCTCGCATGATGTTATAAGTTCTCATGTGATGTTATAATGGCTATCGTGGTACATTCGTCGTACGGTTAGGGAGCGCGCTAATCAAAAGCGCGAGTACAGTAAATTCAAGAATCAAGAGGGTAGTCCAATACTAGCGAGTGGACCCCAAGACATCGCCATCCTCCTCTAAGTCATACAGGTGACTGTGACGTCCACTTCTTCAGTGGCGTCGTGGGGCCATCCTCTATTTGAGCAATCAGTGATGAGCCCGCCTCGGCGGCATGTCGTTTCGGCGTGGCATTCTGCTCGCGACGTTACTCGTCGTCGAAGTAATCGGATGCGATGTCCGCGTCCGCGGTGACGTCGGAGCGAGAGGGTGCCGTCTGGGGTGGAAGGAAGGCCTGTATCGGCAGCATCTGCTAGCGTATATCCTGCTAGCACTCGATGCGCGTGGGGATGGTTCGCGGGGCAGCCCTCATCATGATTGGGAGAGGCTGTGCAAAAAGCTGACTGGTCACCCTCGACACGGGGACGTAGATCAGGCATTTGCCCAACTGATTCGTTCACGGTGGGGTCGAGGCGCTCTTCCGATGTCTGTTGCGCCGGTGGCGTTTTCTCATGATCTGCCAACTCTGCTGCATCCTGTTGCCGTGCCTCAACGCCCTCGATTACCGGACGTGTAGGCGCGAACGCTACGGGTTCGTCTACTTGTGGCTGTGCCTCGACGCCCTCGATTACCGGACGTGTAGGCACAAATGTTACGGATTCGTTTGCCCTTCGGGGTGCGCGGCGCGCGCGATGGGGGTGGCGTGTACTCGCTTCGCGCATAGCGCGAGATTCTTCAAGTCTTGTCCCAAAGGAGGTCCTCTCCTGTGAGATCCAACGGAGCATCGGCGTTAACCTAGTGGAGGGCGTCGTGGGATTCATCCCAGACGTCGTTTTCAAAATATCTCGAGTGCGCGGCTGTGAAAGTCGTTGCGCAATTCCGGTGGGGTGTATCGAAACCTCTTTTATGACCTTCGCGGTGTGAGTCCCTTTCATTGGGTTGGCAAAACAGTTTTTCATGGCGATGTCCATGGTCGGGTCTGAATCCAAGACCAGGGCGCCATCCCTCCCCCTCAAAACGAAGCCGGGGGTGGGGAGGATAGTGTGAGTCATGTGTGCGCGGGCCAAGGCGATGGCCCACGGCGGGTGTCCGCCTGCCAATCCGCGGATAGCGAATACGTATCGTCAGTGGGTCCCGCAGTCGGAATTACCGGAGTCAGCACATGCCACCAAGTCAACGGCAGCAAGCAAAGGATGTCCCTTTCTTGAGGGCTGATAGGAGGAAGCGACAGGGAACCCACGAGTAGTCGAAATGGGGTAGACGCGAAAGCGACCGGGGTGGGCGGGGAAGGTGCGTCGGCGAGAGTGGGGACATCCTCGGTGATGTCCGCCGCGCAAGTCAGGGGATCAGCAGGGGCCTGGAATGAGAGAGATGGTGCCTCCGGGTGTGGCACGGATGGTCGGAGAGTAGGCACCAAGTGGAAAGGAAATGGGAGGGTGGGCAGGGGTGATCGGGCGCCGCTGTCCTTCAGCGTGGGGGGATCTTGCATGATGGTGTGGTAGATCCAGGTTGCAGGGCGGTCGGGATTTGCGGGATGTGAGGTTGCGTCCGCCATGGTGGGGTGAGTACGCATTGTTCGAACTGATCGGGCGATTGCCGGTTGAGGGGCGTAAGTTTGAGGTTCCGCCCTTTTGTGGTTCCACTCCAAGAATTCGAGCATGATCCTCTCGCCCGCAGCGCATGGGTCTGAATCAGTCGTTGATCGTTATCCCATTCATGGTCGAGGATCCAGTCAACGTGCCTTTCCTGGCTATCCTGTGGGTACACCTCCCGATGTTGGGGTGATGCGTCGTTGATCATATCACTCTGGGGTTTTCTGTGACCCCTTTCCCATGGGGGAGGTTCTGGTGGGATCCTCCTTGCTTCGTTCGCATGCTGTGCTGACCATTGATTGTAGGCATCGATAGGCTGCTCACGCGTCCCGTGGTGCTGGGTCGCGATTTTCGCGTTACCTGCGCTCTGGACGCCGCGTGGCTCCTGTGGCTCCTGGCAGCTATCCTGGGTCGTATCTCGGCGCAATTCTGAGTCCCCGTCCTTCGACAGAAGGGGTTTTGGTATCGCGTTGCTCTCCCGAATAGCCCATAGATATTCGGGTTCGCTTTCGTCAAGTGCTGTTGTATCGCCGTCGGACCCAGTGGGGTGGGGGTCCTCGTCATACTCATCGGTGTACGAGTCCTCCGACTGGGGCTCCTCATCATCTTCATAGTATGGTGCGTCATCGGGTTCATACTTTCGATCATCTTCGTCGTACTGACTGTTATCAGGGTCGAAATCCTGATCGGCGTCGCCAGGATCGTAGTCCTGACCGCCTTCGTCGTCGTCGTACTGGGGTCCATCAGGATCAAAATCCTGATCATCCTCGTCCTCGTCGTCATAGTCGTGCTGGGTGTCATCAGGATCAACATCCTGATCACCCTCGTCCGAACGCGTTGTGCGATCGGATTCCTCGTCGTCATCGTCATCGTCTTCGTCCGACCACGTCGCGCCATCATCGCACTCATCGTGGTTCGAGTTCTCCTCTTCGGAGTCCTCGTCGCGCTCGGCGGTAAGTGATTCCTCTGCTTCGGAGTCGTCATTGTACTGACTGTTGTCAGAGCCCTCGCCCCGCTCCGTCAGAGCTTCTCGCTCGCGTACGGGACCTACACCGTCGTAGCTCATGTCTCCGAGCTCCGGTGATATGCTGTCCTCGTGCGTCTCTGTCCATCGTGCGTCGCTCACATGTCTATCGTGCGAGCTGTCCCTGTCGGACCCGCGTCCGGATCTGATAGTAACCAGGGCCTTCTCGTAACGTCGCGCCTTCCGCACAATATCATCGATCGAACTATACTCGGCAGATATGCCTTTGCGCAACGCGAGGTGGTTTCGATACTCCTCCGGCAATCCGTTCAGCAGTCTCCTTTTAAAGGAGTAGGAATCAGGGTACTGTACGAGCCTTCCGGCCCACATCAATAGCTCGCGATGGAACGCGTGTACTCCGGTTTCGTAGGAGAACCGTATTCGTGCGTATTCGCGCGCTGCTTGCTGCGATGAAGCTGTGGTAACGAAGGCCCGGTATAGCCCTAGGACGACGGACTCGAACGTCCGGTTGCGCTGTGGTCGCTCGACTTCGTGGATAAACCAATGTTCTGCTCGTCCCCTGAGGCAGGCGCCTGTAACCAGTACTCGGTCTTCGTCCCTGCCCTTACCAGTCAGGCGATGAAGTCTGAAGTATCTCAGGAGGCCTTGCAGCCAGCGTTCAAATTGGTCGATGCCGTCCTCACCTTCGTAAGGTTCGGGCAGCCTGGCGCGCAGGCCTCTCAGTTCGGGCTGGTCACCTGGAACTCCTCTTAGGGAGTCCGAGATGTACCGTCTCAAGCTGTCGGCCATATTGGCGTCGTACTCCGAATCTAGTTGGTCTCGCTCGGCGGCTTGCTGGGGTAGCGTGGCCGCTGCCCCCGAGTTCGTGCTTCTAGCTCGGTGCGCATAGTCCTGGTCCAGTAGACCTGTATTAATCGTCTGTCCAGCCACAGGTCTGACGGGATTCGACGTCGGTAGATTCCGTTGTCCGGTGTTGTCAAAACGCGGAGCGTCACGAGTCCGCTCTCTTTCGAATTGGGTCCGCGCCCTCAGTCGCTGCGTGTACGCCACCGATTCCTCAATGGGGCCACGAGCCGTGTACAACGCTCGGTTGGTGGATCTACGTGGTGGAGGTTCCTCCGATTTTCCCCGGGCTGGGACTTTCGAGGATCCTCCTCCTGCCCAATGGTACGGTAAGGGCTCTCTCTCGGATCGAATCTGGGCTCTCTGGCGTCGTGTGAAGTCCGCTGATTCTTCAACAGGGGCACGTTCCATGTACAAGACTTGGCACCCCCTTTCGGGTCGTGCCTGCGCTCTCTGTCGCCACGCGTTTTCCGCTGAGGCCTCAGTGGGCCCGCGGTCTGGGTACAATGCTCGTCCAGCAAGTTCGCGTGGGGGGTTTTCTTTTTCTTCTGAAGGGCGATCGGGCTCGCTGGCACGAAGGCGCCTCACCAGTTTCTGGAGGGCGTCGAACAACTTTTTACGCTGTGTGTCCGCCATCTCGGTTCTAAGGTCAGCCAGTTCGTTACGCATTCTGTCTGCCTCTCGTCTCATGCGGTCTTCTCTTGCAGCAGTTCGTGCTCTGGGCTCGACCATCTCAGTGTGGCTCTCATCGCTGCGCTCGCCCCGAAGGAGGGTGGCCGTGTTACTCCCAGATGGGGCGGGTCCTTCCCGCTGGGTCGCCGCAACTCTGACCCGTCTCTTCCCCTTGTCCGAGGGTGATCCATTGTCTGTTCCTTCTGTGGGCGGACCAGGAATCACTGGCACGGTCACTTTCGGTTCAAGGGATAGCGCGCTAACTCTTTCCGACAGGCACCCCGGAGGACTACCGAAGGTCGTAAGGAAGTCATGCGCGCGTGCGTTTCCTTGTCCCTCTCTGGGTGCAACTAGATCGTGAAGTGCGCGAGCCTGAACAGGCATTCTGATCGACGCATTCGAAGGACGTTCTCTGTCTGTCTGGATTCGGAGAGGGCTTGGGAGAGGGTGAAGTGGGTGGGCTTGAACAGGCGCGTTGAGGGTCGCGTTGGTTCTCGGACCAGTATTCGAGGGAGATGGGTTCTCGCGCTGTAGGCGCCGCCGTTCTGCACGTGCGGCGCGAGGGTTTCGCGCGGGAGGTTCTTCGGGAAGTGTGCTCTTGCGCTGCTGACGCCGCCGTTCTGCACGTGCGGCGCGAGGGTTTCGCGCGGGGGGTTCTTCGGGAAGTCTCTCGCGCTTCTGACGCCGCCGTTCTGCACGTGCGGTGCGGGTGTTCATCGCGGGGAGTCCTTTCGCCAGTAACTATGGCTTATCGGAGTAGCACTTCAGCGACTTTCTACGTCGCTTCGCAATAAAACCTCTGTGGAAAGTTCAAAAAAGTGTAACACCCAGTGGGTGCTAAGAGATAAAAGTGGAGACAGTTCACCAAGAACTTCAGGCAACACAGAACTAGCCCAATCGGGGTCGTGTTGCAAAGTTTCGTAGGTAAAATATAGTCTACTGTACAGGAGGGCAAAAGCGTGCCCTTTTATCTACAGTGCCAGGTAGTCTATCAGTATGAGTCCATAGACGTTTAATGCTATTATTCTTTATCCCTCTCTAGGATGCGTTATTGTTCTCATGGTCCCTCGGACCACTTCTATTATCAAGTGCCTTCATTCTTATTCTTAAGGTGAGACGGGGTGCAAGCCCCAGTCTCGCGTTGCGCGTTCAGTCACAATATTCGACAACGCATCGTATTCCGAGCGCGTTTCGGCCTTGTTCTTCAGGGCCGCTGTTTCCAAGGGTGCCTTGGCTTCTTGTTCAGTTGGCTATCATCGAACGGGGTGGATTGGATCAGGGTTTTATTGAACGCGCGCGTGCGCAAGACAGGGTACTCGTGTGGGTGTTCGAGTATCGGTACGCGCGTCGCTCGTGGTCACGTGTTTCGCTTTCGTAAGCCGCGCTACTCTTAACCAGCGGCCTTACATACTACTGGTTGCATTGATTGTAGGATGGGAAGGTGAGATGGCAAATAATTCAAGGATGGTGCGGCAATAATATTAATGTTAACAACACAGACATGCGAACCACTAGTCACTATATGTGTCCACGTGTGTGGCTGTGTAATAGGGTGTAATTCGTCGGTTCGCCTATAAATTAGTAGTCCCTGTGGCTACCAGTACAACTCTACTACGTCACCTCTAGACGAATGCTTGGTGATGGGCTCTCACGATCTCACTGCCAGCAAGGCTGCCAAAGTATTCAAAGTCTCAGGTCTCGAAAGTGTGTCCGTAGGTGTCTGCACTGGCATTTACCTCCAGCGTAGCCCCATCATTACTACCCATCCCTGGGTCTTCAGTTCGGACGAGTAGCCAATCTCGAAAACTGGGGATTGCGAGGCATACTGTACATCTCAGGGGTCGTATCACTCGTATGTCCTTTGCGGAGTATCTGTGAGAACCACTGACCAAACGACTGCTGAAGGCCAAGTGACAATCGACATACTCCCCGACGATGTCCTCCTGGAAATATTCGAAATCAATACCGTGAATGCAGACATACACCGATGGCATACATTGGTGCACGTTTGCAGACGATGGCGAAGTGTTGTATTTGCGTCGACACATTGCCTGAATCTCCAACTTCGGTGCACGTACAAGACACCTGTAAGGAAGATGCTGGACATCTGGCCAGCATTGTCCATCATCATAGAGGACCATAGTGATGGAATTTGGGGAGTAGGGGGTGCTGATAACATTGTTGCCGCACTCGGGCATCCCGATCGTGTCTGTCACATCGAAATCTGGAACACCGAAAAATCCTATTTGAGCCAATTTGTCGCGGCAATGAAGGAGCCATTTCCGGAACTCACAGTTCTCAGCCTTCGCACGATGAGAAGAAACACGGGGCTTCTGCTTCCCGATTCGTTCTTGGGCGGATCTTCCCCACGTCTACAAACCCTTCGGTTAAATGGCATCTCATTTCCGGCAATACCAAACCTATTGTCGTCCGCCAGTGACCTTGTCGAACTTCGCCTCTACAATGTTCCCCATTCTGGGTACATTTCACCCGAGGTGATGGTCGCTGGTCTCTCCGCATTAACCAAGCTCGAAGCGCTCCGGATCGGATTCCAGTCCCCTCGATCTTTCCCGGATCAACCTAGTCCACCTCGGTCGATCCGCACCGTTCTCCCTGCTCTCAAGTTTTTTCAGTTCCGAGGTGTCAGCGAGTACTTGGAGGACCTCACTTCCCGCATCGATGCCCCCCTGCTCTGCGATCTCTACATAGCATTCTTCAATCAACTTCTATTCCACACTCCACGGCTCTCCTCGTTCATCGGTCGGGCAGAGAAGCTCAGGTCACAAAGTCAGGCACGGTTGACATTTGACAACGGTTTTGTCAATCTCTCCGGAACGACAGCTGGTCGCCCAAGGCTCAACTTGGCAATCCTATGCGAAGCATCAGATTGGCAACTTTCTTCTCTGACACAGGTCTGTGACTCGCCCTTCCTTTCCTTCTTCAATTTGGAACGCCTCGAAATCTGCGAGGATTGGTATTTACGACCAGATTGGCAAGAGGATGTGGAGAACATCCAATGGCTGGAACTTCTGCGGCTATTTACCACCGTGAAGCGCTTATCCCTATCCAAGGAATTTGCACCGCGCGTTGTGCCTGCTTTGCAAGAGCTCTCTGGGGAAAGTATAATGGACGTGTTACCCGCGCTGCAAAGTATCTCCTTATCGGAGACCTCATTATCGGGACCTGTCAAGAAGGCCCTCGCACAGTTTCTCACTGCGCGGCAGCTTTCCGGTCACCCCGTGGCTGTGAATCCAGAGGGAGAGGAGTAAATGTGCCGAAGATAAGTCATTGTTGAACAGTACTCTCTGCTTTCTTTCGCACTGATATTGATGTCCTCCACGTCCCTGCTTCTCGTCCTTCTTTACTCTCATTTGACTCCACAGCACACAGGTCACAGTGCTGTTTTTTGCACCGCCAATGCGATTGTATGGTGTATTTCGACCCAGTATGAAGTATGGCACTCAATTCTATGCAATGCGATGATGTTTGGTGTTGAAAATGAGTAAGGCATTCAGTGTTGACCAGATATGACCGTGATTTGCCTTCTGCCTCATACTCAAGCCTGTGCGTCATGTGCGTTTGATGTCTGATGTATATGGCAAACCTCGTTGGGCCTCGAGCCAAGTGCTGCTTGGGAATTGTAAAGGCATCACTCTGCGGAGTAGACGTTAGGGTGATCGACACGAAGATACCTTGACACGACCTGAAAGTTTGCCTTGAAAACACGAAAACGTACTCTCGTGGCTGTGCAAGTGCGGATATGACACACGGCACTCTTCCATCCGGTCTTCCAGCACCACAGAACACCGCTCATACCCCAAATACTTGGTACTAGTGTGTTCTCCCCAATTATAAGTTGGCACTGAGATTCACATTCCCATCTCCCAAATCATGCAATGATTCGGCTCAGTGGTGGCGAGGCTTTCGCTGGTCATAACTTTATATTTGTTGGTGTCATCCGCCGGTCAGCGGGGTCACCGGTCAGCGCTTACACCTACCGTCGGGTGGGCGCCCCAATCGAGTCGACGTGCCGTACACGCTGTTGCTGGCCACCCTGAATGGCAGCCTTGGCAGTGAGGATAGCCGGTACGCAGAAATATGTGTCTGACATAGGCTCTGACGGCCCCAGTTTTTCTGGGGCGGTTGTGACTGGTAGATTGACGGGGAGGTGCATACGAGCGTGGGAGAGCGTGTGTGGGCGAGGCTAATTCGGGATGAGATAGACGGCAGTCCCAGAACGAGCACTACCAAGTACGGCACAGCGGTCTGTGATGACTGCTGGGGCTGTGGCTTCAGCTTCTTCAGAGAACGATGATAGCCGTCCATTGCGTATAACTTAGTTATCGAGTGCGCAAGTCTTTCGAGGAAGTAGATGGGAAAGGCGTCCCAGGGGAGTGGGCATCAGCAGCGGAATTGTTCATAAATAGCCTATTTTGAGTCATCGTATGAGTACCTCATCATATTCACGCTCTCAAACGACAAAATGCACACCTCCTCCAGTGTATTAGCATGCATGACAAAGTCCATCCATACTGCCTTCCCCTATCAAGGTCGTGCCCAGAGGCGTTTCGCCCGATCTCCCCGACAGTCCTTTAAAGTCCCCGTCTCCGCCACAACGCCGCACATGTAAGACTTGAGTATCTTTTGCTCACCTGGAGTATTCTTTCAAGGAATCGCAAACACCCGACGTGATTGTTGATTATCCTACCGAAGGACTAGGTTCTGACCGACAGGGATGACACCTTGAACGGTGGGCTTTCTTCTCGAGATCTGGGATCCCTACAGTAAAAATAAAATAAAGTCATGATCGTCTCTACAGAGTCGCGCGTAAGGTGGTGATATCAGGAGGAAAAGAAATGATTGGAGCGGAAGAACCAGAGAACGCTCTTTACTAAGCCGAAACCCGGCGCAGGAAAAAGCGTCCTCTGGTTCTGGACCGACAGACAACCTCGCGTCATGGGTGCCATAAAGGGTGAAGAGGTCCATTTGTTGAGGATCACTAGCATCAAAAAATGGAAATCAGCTTGTTGGTGGGCCGAGGACGCAACATAATAGTCAGTACCCAGTGTAATGTAGTGTTGGTTGAAGAGTCTATAATAAAACCGCTGTAAAAGACAACCTGGGAGCCCGTTCTCTATGAGCATGTCTGACGTTTCGTAACGTAAGGGAAGTAGTTGAGATAGAGGATCACGAACTGCCGACTTGGCCGAAAAATGTTGCCAATACATTCATCCTCATCGCAAACAGTTGACATGTGGATGGATGCACTTGTTCCACTTCAGAAGCGACGTCAGCGGCACGCACCTTTGTGAATGGAATGTGTGGCCCTTACCCGGTCTCCGCAGAAAACATACAGCAGTCCTATGTAGTGACACTCACAATAAAAGTCATTGGATGGTTGGCAGGCAAATCGCAGGTTGTAGAAGCACGTGTCGCCGGGGTTCAGCTTGCTGACCAAGCAAGCTGGCGTCTGCCAAGGCCAAGGCGGTCTTTTCTCCCCCGGGCCTGGCAACACCGCTAATACTCCTTCATTCCGGCTACTGTACCACTCCAGATTCCGTGCTGTCCCCCACGAAAGTTATGATCTACCAGAGGCATCGATATCTGCCATCCAACCGACGATCCCTTCCCCTCTTTAGCACGGCCGCCATCGCACCAAATTTACTCCCTATTTTCAACCCTACCCAAGAAACCGCACAAGGAAGGACGACCCCTTGGTGAGGAGGGAAGGCCATCGCAGGTCTAGCCCCCATCTTAAAAGCCCGTATCCCCAAGAATGCCCCATCGTCATTCCAGTTATGAATGGAACATACGGACCAATTCGCGACGACATCGGTAAGTGGTCCAGTGCTGGCGCCGCGCCTTTTCCTAAGTTTGCAACGTAAAGGAAAGTATGCACCACAGGAAAGGCGTATCTCTCTTATTCCGCGACTTCTGTACGTGTGCGCATGGCACTTGTTATCGATCCGCCGCAAGTGCAACTCACCTTTCCCGCGCAGACCATCGTATATGTGAGCTGCAATGTGCACACGCAGGCTGAGGACATTGGGCAGATCGTCTTGGTCTGCTGACGAAGTGACAGAGGGGAAAGGCGAGGGAAAGTACGTGCTGAAATTTTTGAGAGGCTTTGATTCGTTCCCACAAACAGGACGCGTGGACTCCCACTCGCCGACCCTGCTACCCACGTTCTGCCTATCGTTGGCTCCGTCAGCCTCTGTTGACGCCTCCTCCTTCCTCCCATGATTCCCACCCCCTCCCACCTTCCTCCCTTTCGTTTGATCGTCTTTGCCACCCTCCCAAACGCCTTCCCCCGAGCTCGGTAGGCGACATGTCCGTTTAGCCACCGGTCTCTGTTCGCGCGCGCGAAACCATATCCCCTTCTCTGTCATCCCAAGGTATTCGTAACGCCGACATTTGCACATCTCACTGCCTCGCGCATCGCGCGGTGTACTCACCTTCCACAAATGTCGTGGCCCTTTCGGCCTGTGACCTTGGCGAAGGAAATGCCATCTCTCCGGCACCGCCGAATGCCTCACCCCGTCCGCCCGCTCTGCATTGCTGTTTCTTCGTGTTCACCATGTGACATCCTTGCCTTCCTTTTAGCCCACGCCGCAATGGGCGAAGTTGCCAGTAGTCCATTCGAGGGAGGAACATCAAACGCTCATTTCTGTTTGCACGAAATGGTAGGCGGTAGTCACAGGATGAATATCATTAAGGATTTGCTGCTTTACCTAAGGCTTTGGTCTCTTACCTGCTCGCGCAATTGCTGCGTGTCAAAGCGATCGAACCGCAGTGCCCATGCGACCATTTCCACCACATGTTCGTGCAGATTTCGTGCGGTCATTTCTTCGTTTCCACCTCTCTTGCACCACCTGCCCGAGCTGCACTACTAGTGTCTCCTCGCTGTCCTCGTTCACTCCGTCAGACCGATCCCCTTTTCCGTGTTTTACTCCTATCTAAATGCGGGTAAGGCGCTGTTATAGGGAACCGGGGGCCGCGGGGCGGTGCAGCTCGTGGCTTCCCATTAATATTCTAAGAAATCAAGTCCCATTGCTGTGGCAGTAATTTTTCGCCCGCTGCGTTCACAAATGAGAGGTTTCCTGCGGACGATGTGGATTTCCTGCATTGATCGTAGGATGGGAAGGTGTCTACAACCCATACATGTGATTCACACATGGAATAGGCGTTGCATCCACGTGCGTGGCTGTGTAAGGACATATTCGTCATTCGCCCCTGTGCTGGACAGCTCTACTCCATCACCCCACCTCTATCGAATGTACAGTGATGTAAGTCAAGGGAAATTTCCAGCAAGATTGCAGAAGTAACTCACAGTCACACATAGGCATACTCTAAACCGCGTCCGCCATCAAGTCTCTGTAGTGACCTCCGGCGTATCCCCACATCAGTAATCGGGCGTTTTAGTTTCGAGAGGTTGCTCAACTTGAGCAACCAGTGGAAACCAGCGGAAACCCCGGAAACTTGTAACTTGGAAACGCAGGTCCATTTTCCTGGAAACCTTATGTAATAGTACTAAATTTGTAGGAAATGGGTACTAAATTTGTAGGTAATATCTTAATATGGTGGTGCAAATTTCCAGGTTTCCAGGTTTCTGGGTTCCCGGAAACTTAAAAACCAGTGGAAACCCATGGAAACCTGGAATTTGGTTTTCCAGTTTACTGATGCATCATCACTTCCCAACATCCCTGGATCCCCAGTTCTGATAAGTGGCCCATATCGACAACTGGCGATTGGAAGGCACTGGCACTCTGTACATCTCATCATGATGAGATGGGGTCGTCACCGTCAACGTATGTCCTTTGCGGCGTATGCGTGAGAACTGCTGACCAATCAACGGAAGGGCAAGACGTACTCCCCGATGATGTCCTCATATTCGATGTCTGTACGAATGAAGACCCTCGTGGATGGCCTACACTGGTGCACGTTTGCCGACGATGGCGAGGTGTTGCGTTTGCATCGATACGTCGCCTGAATCTGCTACTTTGGTGCACATCCACGACACCCGTAAGGAAGTTCCTGGACATCTGGCCAGCATTATTGCCCATCACCATAGAGGTCACTAGAGGCCGATTTTCGCGAGCTAAGGCTGCCGATAACGTCGTTGCCGCACTTGGACATCGCGATCGTGTCTGTCGCATCAACCTCTGGAACATCCCAAAATCGGATTCGGACCGATTGGCCGCGGCAATGAAGGAGCCGTTCCCGGAACTGACATTTCTCCTCCTTTCCACGAAGACGGTGCTTGACCTTCCCGATTCGTTCTTGGGCGGATTTGCCCCACGGCTACAAACCCTTTCCTTCAATGGCATCTCATTGCCGGCAATACCAAAACTACTTTCATCTGCCAGTGACCTTGTCGATCTTACCCTCTACGATATTCCCCGTTCTGGGTACATTTCACCCGAGGCGATGGTCACTGGTCTGTCCGCATTGACCAGGCTCGAACGTCTTTCCATTACATTCCGATCCCCTCGATCTCGCCCGGATCAACCTAGTCCACCTCGGTCGATCCGCACCGTTCTCCCTGCTCTCAGTGATTTTTACTTCCAAGGTGTCAGCGAGTACTTGGAGGACTTCACCTGCCACATTGATGCCCCCCTACTCTGCAATCTTAGTATAACATTCTTCAATCAACTCATATTCAACACTCCACGGCTCTCCTCGTTCATCAGTCGGGCAGAGAAGCTCAGGTCACAAAGTCAAGCGCGTATGACATTTTGCCGTGGCATTGTCGAACTTTCCCACACGAAAGCTGGTCACCCAGGGCTCAACTTGATTATCCTATGCAACGCATTAGACTGGCAACTTTCTTCTCTGACGCAGTTCTGTGACTCGCACGTCCTTTCCTTCTTTAATTTGGAGCGCCTCGACATCTGCGAGAATCCGTATGTGGGACCGGATTGGCAAGAGGATGTTGAGAACATCCAATGGTTGGAACTTCTGCAGCTGTTTACTACCGTGAAACGTTTATCCCTATCCGATGAATTTGCACCGCGCGTCGTGCCTGCCTTGCAAGAGCTCACTGAGGATAGGATAATGGACGTGTTACCCGCGCTACAAAGTATCTTCTTACCGGAGACCTCGCTGTCGAGACCTGTCAAGGAAGCCCTTGCGCAGTTTCTCACCGTGCGGCAGCTTTCCGGTCACCCCGTGGCTGTGAATCCAGATGTGGACCCAGAGGGGGGGGGGTCGGAGTAAATGTGCCGAAGATAAGTCATCGTTGAACAGCGCTCTCCGCTTTCTTTCCCACTATTATTGATGTCCTCTACGTCCCTTCTCTTTTTTATTCACTCTCATTCGACTCTGTAGCACACCAGTTACAGTACTGCCTTTTGTACCACCAATGTCTTATGAGATTCGGCAAGGCATTCAGTGTTGACCAGATATGGCTACACGCTCCGGTCGGCGCGTCATGTCAGTGTGCGCTTGATGAGCGGAGTGCCGCTTGGGAATTGTAAGGAATCACCCTGAGTCTGTGTTGTCGATCGACATGAAGAGTGCCTTGAAATGTCCTGAAATTTTGTCTCGAAAAGATTCTCTTGTAACCTTGCGAAACGCGGAGGTAACACCCAGCACCACAGAATATTTCTCATACCCCAAATCCTTAGTGTGCTCTCCCCAATTATGAGTTGGAAAATTGTTGCGGGTGACTGAGATCCACATGCCCATCTCCCAAATCAAACAACTCTTAAGCTCAGTGGCGGCGGAGCTCCCGCTGGTCATAATTTACCACTCGTTGATGTCACCTGCCACTCAGCGCTTATGCCTGTCTTCCGTCGAGGCGGCGCAATTAGAGTTGATGGAATCGTACACGCTGTTGCTGGCTACCCTAGATGGCAGCCTTGGCAGCGAGGATAGCTAGGACATGCAAATATGTGTCGAACATAGGCTCTGACGTCCCCAGAGTTTGATTCGCGTTAAGATAGACAGCAGTCGCAGAACGAGCACCACCGAGTACGGTCCATGGTGACTATTGGGGCTATGGCTTCAGCTTCTTCAGAGAACGATGGTTGCCGTCCGTTGGGCATAGTTATCGAGTGCGGAGGTCTTTCGAGGAAGTAGTACCTCATCGTATTCACGTCCTCGAACGACAAAAATCACACTGCCTGTCCTTTAGCACGTCAGCACGCAAGAAAAAGTCCATCCATACTGCCTCCTCCCCTCATCGGGCTCGTGCCCAGAGGCGTTTCGCCCGATCTCCCCGACAGTCGTTTAAAGTCCCCGTCTCCGCCACGACGCCACACACGTAAGACTTGAGTATCTTTTGCTTACCTGAGTATTCTTTCAAGGAATGGCAGACACCCGACGTGTTTGTTGATTATCCTACCGAAGGACTGCGTTCTGACCGACAGGGATGACACCTTGAACGGTGGGCTTTCTTATCGAGAATCGGGATCCCTACAGTAAAAATAAAAATAAGTGATGATCGCCTCTACAGAGTCGCGTAAGGTGGTCATATCAGGAGGAACAGAGGTGATTGGAGCGGAAGAACCAGAGGACGCTCTTTACTAAGCCGAAACCCGGCGCAGGAAAAAGCGTCCTCTGGTTCTGGACTGACCAAGGGACCGACAGACAACCTCGAGTCATGGTGCCGTAAAGGGTGAAGAGGGACGTAACTTTCGCGCATGTGGATACACGAGAATGAACCAGTAGACTTCCATTTGTTGAGGATCACTTCAAAGTCGTTGGATGGTTGGGAGGAGGTCATGCAGGCAAATCGCAGTTGGTTGCCATGCCGGATCACGTTCGGCTTGCTGACCAAGCAAGTCGGCGTGCGCCGCTCTGCCAAGGCGGTCTTTTCCTGGGTGTTGATGCTGGCAACACCGCTAATATCTTTAGCACAGCCGCCATCGCACCAAAGTCATTCCCCATTTTCAACCCTACAGAATAAACCGCAAAAGGAAGGACGACCCTTTGGTGAGGAGGAAAGACCATCTCGGTTGAGGTTTGGTTTCAACCAAGTCGGGCAAGCGCGTTGTAATGGACACGGAGGTGTAGATACAGGAACTACAGGTCTAACCCCCATCTTAAAAGCCCGTATCTCCAAGAATGCCCCATAGTTATGAATGGAGCATACGGACCAATGCGTAACGACATCGGTAAGTGGTCCAGTGCTGGCGCCGCGCCTTTTCCTAAGTTTGCAACGTAAAGGAAAGTATGCACCACAAGAAAGGCGTATCTCTCTTACTCCGCGACTCCTGCGCATGTGCGCATGGCATTTGCCATCGATACGCCGCAAGTGCGATGGGGGTATTGCAACTCACCTTTCCCGCGCAGACCATCGTAATATGTGAGTTGCAATGTGCACACGCAGGCTGAGGACATTGGGCAGATCGTCTTGGGAAGTGGCAGAGGGGAAAGGCGAGGGAAAGTACGTGCTGAAAAGTTTGAGAGGCTTTGATTCGTTCCCACAAACAGGACGCGTGGACTCCCACTCGCCGATCCTGCTGCCCACGTCCTGCCTATCGTTGGCTCCCTCAGCCTCCGTTGACGCCTCCTTCCTCCCATAATTCCCACCCCCTACCACCTTCCCCCCTTTCGTTTAATCGTCTTTGCCACCCTTCCACCCGCCTTCCCCCGAGCTCGGTAGGCGACAAGTCCGTTTAGCCACCCGTCTCTGTTCACGCACGCGAAACCATATCCCCTTCTCTGTCGTATTCGTAACGCCGACATTTGCACATATCACTGCCTCCCGCATCCCACGGTGTACTCACCCTCCACAAATGTCGTGGTGCTTTCCGTGTGACCTTGGCGAAGGAAACGCCGTCTCTAGCACCACCGAATCCCCCCCACCCCATCCGCCCGCTCTGCATTTGCTGTTTCCTCGTGTTCACTACGTGACATCCTTGCCTTCCTTTTAGCCCACGCCGCAATGGGCGAAGTTGCCAGTGGTCCATTCGAGGGAGGAACATCAAACGCTCATTTCTGTTTGCACGAAATGGTAGGCGGTAGTCACAGGATGAATATTATTAAGGATTTGCTGCTTTACCTAATGCTTTGGTCTCTTACCTGCTGGCGCAATTGCTGCGTGTCAAACCGATCAAACCGCAGTGCCCATGCCACGACATGCTCGTGCAGATTTCGTGCGGTCATTTCCTCGTTTCGACCTCTCGTGCACTACTTGCCCGAGCTGCACTACTAGTGTCTCCTCGCTGTCCTTGTTTTGTCCGAACTCCAGGTATGTTCCGGGGTGGCTTCCTGGAGTCCAGGCCGATGAGTCTCCGTTACTTCCTGGAAAGGGGTTACAGCCTTTATAACCCCATCAGACCGATCCCCTTTTCCGTGTTGTACTCTTACCCTAAATGCGGGTAGGGCGCTGTAATTATCTCCGTAGGGAACCGGGGCGGTGCAGCTCGTGGCTTCCCATTAATATTCTAAGAAATCAAGTCCCATTGCTGTGGCGGTAAGTTTTTGCCCGCTGCGTTCACAAATGAGAGGTTTCTTGGGGATGATGTGGATTTCTTGCATTAATTGTAGGATAGGAAGGTGTCTACAATCCATACATGCGATTCACACATGGGGCAAACTGGATAGGGCGTTGCATCCACGTGCGTGGCTGTGTAAGGGCGTGTTCGTCGTTCGCCTATAAATTGGTAGTCCTGTGCTGGACAGCTCTACTGCATCATCTCACCTCTATCAAATGTTCAGTGATGGACCCTCACTTGTAAGTCAAGGGGAATTGCCAGCACAATTGGTAAAGTAACTCATGGTCTCGCATAGGCATAAGCGCGTCCGTCAACAAATCTCTGCAGTTACCCCCAGCGTGGCCCCATCATTACTTCCCGACATCCCTGGGTCATCGGTTCCGACAAGTAGCCCATCTCGAAAACTGGTGATTGGCAGGCGTCGTCGACGTATGTGTCCTTGCCGCGTATCTGTGGGAACTGCTGACCAATCAACCGAAGGCAAGGGCGATTCGAACGCGTACTCCCCGACGATGTCCTCCTGGAAATATTTAATGTCTATACGGATGAAATCTCTGATGGATGGCCTACACTGGTGCACGTTTGCCAACTATGGCGAAATGTTGTGTTTGCGTCGACACATCGCCTGAATCTGCAACTTCTGTGCACGGACAAGACACCTGCGGGAAGATGCTGGACATCTGGCCAGCATTGCCATCATCATAAAGAACTATGATGGCAGATCTCCGCCTAAGGGTGCCGATAACATCGTTGCCGCACTCGGGCATCCCGGTCGTGTCCGTCAATCGATCTCTGGAACATCCCACAGTCTGATTTGGGCGGATTCGCCCTGGCAATGAAGGTGCCATTCCCGGAACTAACATTTCTCAGCCTTGGCACGACAAACAGAAACGCGGCGCTTGTCCTTCCCGATTCGTTCTTGGGCGGATCTGCCCCACGTCTACAAGTCCTTTACTTCAAAGGCATCTCATTTCCGGCAATACCAAACCTACTTTCCTCTGCCAGTGACCTTGTCGAACTTCGCCTTTGGGATATTCCCGATTCTGGGTACATTTCACCCGAGGCGATGGTCACTGGTCTCTCCGCATTGACAAGGCTCGAACAACTTTTCATTTGGTTCCAGTCGCCACGATCTCGCCCGGATCAGCCAAGTTCACCTCCGTCGATCCGGACCGTTCTCCCTGCTCTCACCTTTTTTGACTTCCGAGGTGTCAGCGAGTACTTGGAGGACCTCACTTCCCACATCGATGCCCCCCTTCTCTGCAATCTCAATATAGCATTATTCAATCAACTTATATTCAACACTCCACGGCTCTGCTCGTTCATCAGTCGGGCAGAGAAGCTCAGGTCACAAAGTCAAGCGCGTATGACATTTTACCGTGGCATTGTCGAACTTTCCCACACGAAAGCCGGTCGCCCTGGGCTTAACTTAAGGATCCTATGCCAGGCATTAGATTGGCAGCTTTCTTCTCTGACGCAGTTCTGTGACTCGCCCTTCCTTTCCCTCTTCAATTTGGAACGCCTCGAAATCTGCGAGAGTTCGTCCTCAGGACCCCATTGGCAAGAGGATCATGATGTGGATAACATCCAATGGCTGGAACTTTTACATCCGTTTACTACCTTGAAAGGTTTATCGTTATCCAAGAAAATTGCACCACGGGTCCTGCCTCCCTTGCAAGAGCTCTCTGGGGAAAGAATAATGGATGTGTTACCCGCGCTAAAAAGTATTTTCTTACCGGAGACCTCGCTATCAAGACCTGTCAAGAAGGCCTTTGCGCAGTTTCTCACTGCGCGGCAGCTTTCTGGTCACCCGGTGGCTGTGAACCCAGTGGGAGAGGAGTAAATGTGCCGAAGATACGTCACCCGTTGAACAGCGGTTTCTGCCTTCTTTCCCACCAATATTGATATCCTCTACGTCCCTTCTTCTCGTTCTTCTTTACTCTCGGTTCGACTCCATAGCACACAGGTTACAGTACAGCTCTTTGTACCGCCCATGCGATTGGACCTCCTTGTATGGCGACCCAGTATGAAGTGTGGCACTCAATGTGAAATGCGACCATGTTTGGTGTTGAGAATGGGCACGGCATTCTGAATAGTGTTGACCAGATACGACCATGACTTGTATTCTACCCCATGCTCACGGGCAGTGTGTCATGTGCGCTTGATGTGGCAAACCTCGTTGGGCCTTGAGCTCATAGAGTGCCACTGGGGAATTGTAAGGCATCACGCTGCGGAATAGACATCACCGTGGTCGTCGTTGGGGCTGTGGCTTCAGCTTCTTCAGAGAACGATGATTACCATCCGTTGCATATACTTATCGAACCGTGCAGGTCATTCAGGGGAAGTAGTTGGGAAGGCATCCCAGGGGAGCGAGTCAGCGAGCATCAGCACCGGAATTGTTCATAAATAGTTTTTTCATCGTATCGTAGGAGTACCTCATCATATTCACGCTCTCGGATGACAAAACGCACACCACCTGTTCCTTGTCGTCTAGGTTTAGCACGTTAGCACGCAGGACAAAGTCCATCCGAACTAGCTTTCCTTGTCAAGCTCGTGCCCAGAGGTATTCGCCCAATCTCCCCAACGGTCGTTATAAATCCCCCGTCTCCTGCCAAAACGCCACACAGTTCGCATATTATAGCGTAAGCGTAAGACTTGAGTATGAGCGCTGAGCTTTTGCTCACCGGACGCTTCTTTCAAGCGGTCGTTTTCACCGGACGCGCAGACGACCAAGGTGTCATCATGTCTTTGGTTAGCATCTAGTCCTTTGGGAGGACAATGGATAATCACTAAACACGTCGGGGGGTTGCTCATCGAGATCCGCGATCGCCACAGCCAAAGTAAAAATACGTCATGGTCGCCTTCACAGAATCGCATAAGGTAGTAATATCAGGAGGAAAAGAGATGATCCGAGCGGAAGAACCAGAGAAATTTCTTTACTAAGCTCAAACCTGGCTCCGGAAAAAGAATTCTCTGGTTCTGGGCCGACAGACGACCTCGAGTCATGGAGCCATAAATGCATAAAGGGCAAAAGAGGGACATAACTTTTCGTGCATGTACACACAAGAATGAACCAGTAGACTTCCATTTGTTGAGGAGCACTAGCATCAAAAATGGAAATCTGCTTGTTGCATTGAAGAGGTGCGAGAACACAACATCATAGTCAGTACCCAGCGCAATGTAGTGATTGGTCGACGAATTTATATCAAACCCGCTGTAAGAGACGATCTGGGAGCCCGTTCTCTATGAGCATGTCTGAAGCTTCGTAAGGACAGTAGTTGAGTTAGAGGATCACGAACTGCCGACTCGGCCGAAATTGTTGCCAATACCTTCGTCCTCATCGCAAACAGTCGAAATGTGGATGAATGCACTTGATTCAATTCCACCATAGCAAGAATGGAAGCAACGTCAGCGGTAATCGGCGGGATCTCGCGACAGTCACAAACCAGGAGGGACTGACTCACGTGTCATGGCCAGCACTGACGTCATTTGCTGCCCGAAAGCGAGGAATAAGATAGGATTATGTCAACACACTTGCCAAAAGGTAGCAAAATGAGCCAAGGACGTTTGCAGTCGGGCGAGCCACTTCGTCAATCTATGATGACAGGTTCACAAAGTGGCTCGTCCACCCGCCCGGAGGTGACTCCGACCCGTGGTCATCAAGCACGGTGAGGGTGCAATCGTGAGGATCGGAGGCTCGAAGACCGGAGAGTAGTGGATACGAGGGACGGCCCGTCTTGAACTGCTTTCTGTCAAGACCTCAAAATAACATCAAAGATGAAATGACAGATGGAATGCAGGGCGAATGAATACATAGTTTGCGACATTAAGGATGATTTCAAGACAAGGGTCATAAGGGGGCGAGGGGGTTTTAGGCTGGTTCGTGCATCGATAAGACAGTTAAGAAATGGCGATGCATGACAACTCGGATAGTACACGCTGCTTTTGGATTTCCCTTCAGACCATTCAGGGTAAAACGAGGCAATCAACGCACCATATCACCCTCAGATTGAGGAATGATACTATTTTTTGTGGACCATTTTGCTATGATGTCGGTCGCAGATCCTCAAATCTTGAATGTCCACGTATCATTTGGACGTAGGATGCTTTCGAAGCATAATGAAACAGGAGGTGGATTGAAGGAAAGACGAGACGAGGCTGGCTGACACGGTGAAGTGAGAGAGATGGAGATAAAAAGGGAGTCACGCCACCTTTTTGAAACCATAGCCCGGGGGCTTGTCCTTAATTTGTCCTTAATGTGGCTCTTGAGCAGCGTTATCGCGCCCTACGAGGAGGAAATTCGAGATAATGGTGATGGCGACCACTGCACGTGGGCCGCGCGCCACACCTTTCGGACGGCCCGGCATGCCCGGGCCGGAGAGCCCTTCGTCCTTTTCTCTCCCACAAGGGCCACAACGCCTCCTCGCATGTCTTCTTCAGTGTGCGTCGCATCGCCTCTGTCACATTATCGCTCGCAGAAGCCTGTTCTCTCACGCCAGGTCGTCCTCCAGGCCCACCAAGCATACATTGCAACTTCCGCGACTCTCCTCAGTCTGTACTAGACGTTGCCTTCCTCCTCTGCCATCATGATGTTGTGCCAGTGATGGATGGAGCGATGAAGTCTAGTCCGTTGTGGCCAAATAGTGGCGAACCGTGAAGAAATAAGGTGAGTTTCAGTCTAGTGATCAATGAAACCTCGTTATCTTTCCTGCGCTGCGCACAATGTTCTGGGTAGCACAACTGGCATGGTGAGGATTCTGGCGACGCAGCTAATACACTCCTTTATTTGTAACCTTTTGGCAACCGTGAAGCAACCACTAAGTTACTGCCGGTCTGCCCTCAATTTTAACAGCCTCTATTTCCAGGAATGCCCCATCGCCACTCCCGTTATGAATAGAGCATACGGACCAATGCGCGACGACATCGGTCAGTGGTCCAGTACTGGCGCCGCGCCTTTTCTGAGTTTGCAACGTAAAGGAAAGTATAAGTCACAAGAAAGGCGTGTCCCTCTTACGCCGCGACTCCCCCGAGATTCCAGGGGGGCAACTCCCCTACTTCCACTGCCGAGCTTGCTGCCAAATATCATCATGTTGGTGTCACGGACCACAAGGCGACTGTCCACAAACGTATCGGGGACTTACTTTTCGACTATCTAGCCGGTTCTTTCCTCCAGAATAACAACGACGTCCTCGTCCCTCTCACCTCGTATGTCCGCAATGCCATCTTCCCGTCCACATCCGCGTCGAGCTCCCCACCACCGAACCACCTCGTGGACGCTTTCTGCGGAGCAGGCCTGTTTGCGCTCACCCTCGCCCCACACTTCAGACAAGTTGCCGGGATCGGGCTCTTCGCAGACACGATCCGCTTCGCGACACAACGGGCCTCAACAGCCTCGCGCTCATCGTCTCATCCCGTGCTGGCGACGCGCGGCGTAGACCTTCAGCGCCTCTGGCGAATTTCCTCCTTGACTATCCTCCTGCGCGTGTGCGCATGACACTTGTTGTCAATCCACCCCACACGGGGTGCGATTGGGGTATGGCAACTGCTCGCCTTTCCCACGCAGACCATGGTTTATGTGAGCTCCGATGTACACATGTAGGCTGGAGACGCTGAACAGACTGTCTTGGTCTACTGACGAAATGGCAGATGGGAGGGAAAGTACGTGCTGAAAGGTTTGAAAGGCTCCGATTTGTTTCCGCAAACAGGACACTTGGACTCCCACTCCGATCCTGCCCATGTCCTGCCTATCGTTGGCTCCAGCCTTCTCCATTGATGTCTCCTCCCTCCTTCCTCCCATGATTCCCACTCCTTTCGTTTGATCGTCTTCGCCGTCTGCCCCCGAGCTCCGTGTATTCATAACGCCGATATTTGCACTGCCTCGCGCATCCCACGCTGTACTCCACATGTCGTGGCGCTTTCCGCATGTAACCTTGGCGAAACCGCACCGAATACCTCACGACGTCCGCCCGCTCTGCATTGCTAGTTTCCTGGAAGGAGTCACAGCATTATAGCACCATCAGACAGATCCCCTCTTCCATGTTGTACCCCTATCTAAATGCGATTAGGGCGTAATCATGAGGTTTGAGGCGGTGCAGTTGCGGCTTCCCATAAAATATCGGAGTCCCATTGCAGTAGCGATAAAATTTCGCCCGCTACATTCGCAAATGAGAGGTTCTCCTGGGATTTCTTGCATTAATCGTGGATGGGAAGGTGAATATCAAGGTTCGGGGATGGCGCTCGCTGATGCCGGCGGTGTTGACAACCCATGTGCGGTGAATATGCTGTATCGACGAATGTGGCTATGCTGAACTGCATTGAATCGACAAATGTGGCTGCGTAAGGATGCAATTTCGGTTGCCTATAAATTTGTAGTCCCTGTGCTGGACAACTCCACTGCGTCACCTCCACCGAATTCTCAGTGATGGGATCTCCCTTGTAAGTCAAGGGAAATTAGCATGATTGCTGAAGTAACTCACAGTCTTACATAGCCATGCTCGAAAGCGCGTCCGTCATCAAGGCTCTGCAATGACATCCAGCGTTTCCCCATCATTACTTCCCAACATCCCTGAATCATCGGTTCCGATAAGTGCCCCCTCTCGACAAATGGTGGTTGGAAGGCATTCTGTACATGGCAGGGGTCGTCGACGTATGTCCTTTTTGCATCTCTGAGAACGGTCAGCTGACCAATCGAGTGCAGGCCACGTGATAATCGACATACCCGACGATGTTCTCCTGGAAATATTCAATGTCTATACAGATGAAACCCCTCGTGGATGGCCTACACTGGTACACATTTGCAGACAATGGCGAAGTGTTGTATTTGCGTCAACACATCGCCTGAATCTGCAACTTTGGTGCACGTTCAAGACACCTGTGAGGAAGATGCTGGACATCTGGCCGGCGTTGCCCATCATTATACAGGAGCATAACCCCATAATTCCTCGATCGGAGGATGCCGACAACATCGTTGCCGCACTCGGGAATCCAGATCGTGTCCGTTGCATCGATCTCCGGGCCGCCCAAAAATTTGATTTGTTGGACCGATTCGCCGCTGCAATGAAAGAGCCATTCCCGGAACTAACAGCTCTCGATCTTCGCACGAGAATCGGAGACACGGTGTTTATTCCCGATTCGTTCTTGGGTGGATCTGCCCCACGTCTACAAACCGTTTGGTTTGATGGCTTCTCGTTTCCGGCAATACCAAAACTACTTTCATCTACCAGTTACCTTGTCCATCTTGGCCTCTACAATATTCCCCATTCTGGATACATTTCACCCGAGGCGATGGTCACTTGTCTGTCCACATTGACCAGGCTCGAACGGTTTTCCATCGGATTCCGATCCCCTCGATCTCGCCCGGATCAACCAAGTCCACCTCGGTCTATCCGCACCGTCCTCCCTGCTCTCAGTCATCTTGGGTTCCGAGGTGTGAGCGAGTACTTGGAGGACCTCACTTCCCGCATCGATGCCCCCTTACTCAGAGCCCTCAATATAGGATTATTCAATCAACTTATATTCAGCACCCCACGGCTCTGCTCGTTCATCAGTCGGGCAGAGAGGCTCAGGTCACAAAGTCAAGCGCGTATGAAACTTTCCGCTGACGCTATCCAGTTTTCCCACATGACAGCTGGTCGCCCATGGTTCAACTTGATGATCCTATGCAAGGCATCAGATTGGCAGCTTTCTTCTCTGACGCAGTTCTGTGACTCGCCCGTCCTTTCCTTCTTTAATTTGGAGCGCCTCGACATCTGCGGGGATCCTTATGTGCGACTGGATTGGCAAGAGGATGTTGAGGACATCCAATGGTTGGAACTTCTGCGGCTTTTTACTACCGTGAAACGTTTATCCCTATCCAATGGATTTGCACCGCGCGTCGTGCCTGCATTGCAAGAGCTCTCTGGGGAAAGAATAATGGATGTGTTACCCGCGCTACAAAGCATTTTCTTACCGGAGACCTCGCTATCGGGACCTGTCAAGGAAGCCTTTGCACAGTTTCTCACTGCGCGGCATCTTTCCGGTCACCCCGTGGCTGTGAACCCATGAGGATAGGAGTAAATGTGCCGAAGAAGAAAAGTCATCCTTGGGCGGTGCTCTCTGCTTTCATTCCCCTGATATTGATATCGACTTCCTTCTTACTCCTGTTCGACTCCGTAGCACACAGGTTACTGTACTGTTTGTTGTACCGCCAACGCCATTGGATCTCCTTGTATGATGTATTTCGACCCAGTATGAAGTATGGCATTCAATTTTATGAACTGCGACGATGTTTCGTGTCGAGGTCGGGCAGGCCATTCAGTGTTGACTGTTGACCCGATACTAGTATGACCAAACCCATGCTCAGGTCAGTGAGTCATGTGCACTTGATGTCTGATGTGGCGATGTGGCAAACCTCTGGGGCGTCGAGCCGAGTGTCGCTTGGGATTTGTAAGGCATCACTCTGCGGAGTTGACGTTAGTGTAATCGACACGAAGATACTTTTGACATGGCCTGAAAGTTTGCCTTGAAAACACGAAAGCATACTCTTGTGACCGTGCAAACGCGGAGGTGACGCACTCTTCCATCCGGTCTTCCAGCACCACAGAACACCGCTTATACCCCAAATCCTTTCGTACTAGTGTGTTCTCCCAAATCAGGCAATGCTCAGCTCAGTGACGGCGGAGCTCCCGCTGGTCATAACTTACCACTCGTTGGTGTCCCCTGCCACTCAGCGCTCATATACCCGCCGTCGGGTGGGCATGTGCGGCCGAGGCGACCCAATTGAGTCGACGTGCCGTACCCGCTGGTGCTGGCCCTGAATGGCAGCCTTGGCAGCGAGGATAGCCGAGACAGGCAAATCTGTGTCGAACATAAGCGCTGACGCCCCCAGCTTTTCTGGGGTGGATGTAAATGGTGGAGTGACGGGAGAGGTGCATACAGGCGTGGGCGAGTGTACATGAATGATGATTCGGGATGAGATAGACAGCAGTTGCAGAATGAGCACCACCAAGTACGGCATAGCGGTCTATGATGACTGCTGGGGGCTGTGGCTTCAGCTTCTTTAGAGAGCGATGATTGCCGTCCGTTGCGTATAGTTATCGAGCGCGCTGGGAAAGGCATCCCAGGGGAGTGGGCATCAGCAGCGGAATTGTTCATAAATAGCCTATTCATCGTATGAGTACCTCATCACATTCACGCTCTAAACGACAAAACGCACACCGCCTTCGCACGCAGGACAAAGTCCATCCATACTGCCTTCCCTTATCAAGTTCGTGCCCGGAGGCGTTCCGCCCGATCTCCCCAGTACTTTGAAGTCCCCGTCTCCTGCAACGACGCCACACACGTAAGACTTGGGTATCTTTTGCTCACCTGAGTATTCTTTCAAAGAATCGCAGACATTACCCTACCGAGGGACTAGGTTCTGACCGACATGAAGACACTTGAACGGTGGGCTTATCGAGATCCGGGATCCCTACAGTGAAAATAAAAGTAAGTCATGGTCGCCTCTACAGAGTCGTGTAAGATGGAAATATCAGGAGGAAAAGAGGTGGTTGGAGCGGAAGAGCCAGAGGACGCTCTTGACTAAGCTCAAACCTGGCTCAGGCAAAAGCGTCCTCTGGCTCTGGACCGACAGACAACCTCGAGTCATGGTGCCATAAAGGGTGAAGAGGGACCTAACTTTTCGTGCATGTACACACACAAAAATGAACCAGTAGACTTCCATTTGTTGAGGATCACTAGCATCAAAAAAATGGAATCTAGTTGTTGCATTGAAGAGGTGCAAGGACACAACACAATAGTCAGTACCCGGTGCATGTAATGATTGGTTGACGAGTCCATGACAACCGATGTAAAAGTCGATCTGGGAGCCTGTTCTCTAAGTATGAGCACGCCTGAAGCTTCGTAAGGGAAGTAGTTGAGTTAGAAGATCACGAACTGCCGACTTGGCCGAAATTGAGTTGCCAACACCTTCGTCCTCATCGCAAAGAGTCGAAATGTGGATGGATGCACTTGTTTTTCACCGTTGTTTGATTCCACCATAGAAGCGACGTCAGCGGTACGCACCTCACAGCAACTTGAACGTATCGATCACCGTGAGGTGGCATGTGCAGCCCTTACCCGGTCTCCGCGCAGAGCAGAAAACCTACAGGGGTCCATGTAGTGCCAATAAAAGTCATTGGATGGCTGCGATGCCAGTCACCAAAGCGGCTTGCTGACCAAGCAAGTCATGTGGCGTCCGCCGCTGGCGCTGGCGCTGGGTGGCGCTTGGCGACCGCGAACCACTGCACTGCAGATTCCATATCATGACATGGCCAGATCTTCCGGAGGTATCAATTCCTGCCATACAACCGACGCTCCCTTCCCCTCGTCGGCACATCCGCCATCGCACCAAATTTACTCCCCATGTTTGACCCGAAGTCGCACAAGGACGGAGCACCCCTTGGTGAGGAGGAATGGCCGTCTTGGTTGAGGATCGGTTTCAACCAAGTTGGCAAGTAGGTTGTGATGGTAGCAGAGGTATAGATACAGGTCTAGCCTCGATCTTAAAAGCCCGTGATTTCCAGGAGTGCTTCATTGCCACTCCAGTTATGAATGGAGCATACGGACCAATTGCGCGACGTCCATTACTGGTGCCGCCTTTTCCTGAGTCTGCAACGTGAAGGAAAGTATACGCCCCAAGAATGGCGTGTCTCTCTTACTCTTCCACTGCCGAGCTCGCCGCCAAAGATCATCATGTCAGCGTCACGGACCACAAGGCGCAAGGCCACCGTCCACGAACGTGTCAGGGACTCACTACTCACTTTTCGACTATCAGGCCGGTTCTTTCCTCCAGAATAACAACAACGTCCTCGTCCCTCTCACCCGCGACGCCATCTTCCCGTCCACATCCGTGTCGCGCTCCCCACTCTTCTACGGAGCAGGCCTGTTTACGCTCACCCCCGCCCCACACTTCAGACAAGTTTCCGGGATCGGGCTCTTCGCAGGCACGATCCGCTTCGCGACATACAGCGGACCTCAACGGCCTCGCGCACGCCATCTCATTCCGTGCTGGCGATGCGCGGCGTAGACCTTCAGCGCGGCCGGCGAATTTCCTCCTTGACTGTCCTCCTGCGCGTGTGGTATGGCAACTGCTCGCCTTTCCCACGCAGACCATGGTTTATGTGAGCTCCGATGTACACATGCAGGCTGGGGACGATGAACGGACTGTCTTGGTCTGCTGGCGAAGTGGCAGATGGGAGGGAAAATGAAAAGTAAGTTTGAGAATCTTTGATTTGTTCCCACAAACAGGACACTTGGATCCCTACTCTGATCTTGCCCACGTCCTGCCTATCATTTCCTCCAGCCTTCTCCATTGACGTCTCCTCCCTCCGTCCTCCCATGGTTCCCACCCCTTTCGTTTGATCGCCTTCGCCACCTTCCCCCGAGCTCGGTAGGCAGAATGTCCGTTTAGCAACTGGTCTCTGTTCATGCACGCGAAGGCATGTCCCCTCCTCCGTCACTCAGGTATTCATGCCGACATTTGCACATATCACTGCCTCGCGCATCCCACGCTGTACTCCACATGTCGTGGCGCTTTCCGCATGTAACCATGGCGAAAGAAACGCCGTCTCTCCGGCACCGAATCCCTCACCACGTCCGCCTGCTCCGCATTTATGTATATGGGTCTCCGTTATTTCCAGAGTTACAACCTTATAACTCCATCAGACCAATCGCCTTTTCCATGAAGTACTCTGCGTTGTTGTAATCTCAGAGCTAAACCGATTTAGGCGGTGTAGCTTGCCACTAATCTTATCGAGTGCTGTAGCGGTTTTTCGCCCTCTGTGCTCGCAAATGAGATATTCCACTGGGGACGATGTGGATTTCTTTCGTTATTTGTAGGGATGGGAAGCTGAATTGGCAATACTCAATGATAGTGCGGCGGTGTTAGTGACACAAGCATACGATCCACGCATGAGGAAAACGAGGAAGGACTAGGCGTCCACGCGTGTGGCTGTGTAATAGGCTGTATTCGGTCCTATAAAATTAGTCCCTGTGTTGGACAACTCCACCACGCCACCTCTACCGAATGCTCAGTGATGGGCTCTCACTCGTAAGTCAAGGAAAATTGCTAGCACGATTACTGAAGTAACTCAGTCTCACGTAGCAATGCTCGAAAAGTCGAAAGCGCTTCCGAGTCGGCGTAACCCCACCATTACTTCGCGACACCCCCGAGTCATCAGTTCTGATAAGTGGCCCTCTAAAGAACTGGACATTCGAGGCCATTCCGTTCATTTTAGGGGAGAGACTGGTAAATGGGGTCGACGTATGTCCTTTGCGCATCTTCTGTACATGTGAGAAACTGCTGAAGAATCGAGTGCAGGACAAGTGACGATCGACGTACTCCCCGACGATGTCCTCCTGGAAATATTCGAAATCGATACGGCGAGTGAATCCATAAGCCGATGGCATACATTGGTGCACGTTTGCCGGCGATGGCGATGTGTTGTGTTTGCGTCAACACAGCGCCTGAATCTGCGACTTTTGTGCACGTCCAAGACACCTGCGAGGAAGATGCTGGACATCTGGCCAGCGTTGCCCATCGTCATACGTGGTGACAGAACATCGCGAGAGGATGCCGATAACATCTTTGCCGCACTCGAGCATCCCGATCGTGTCTGTCGTATCATGCTCTCGATCACCCTCGACGGATTCGCCGCGGCAATATTAATGAACGAGCCATTCCCAGAACTAACGTCTCTCATTCTTGACCCCAGCCCGAGGGTGGGGCTTTACCTTCCCGATTCGTTCTTGGGCGGGTCTGCCCCACGTCTACAAACCCTTCACTTCAGTCTCGTCTCATTTCCGGCATTACCAGAACTACTTTCATCCTGCCAGTGACCTTGTCAGACTTGACCTCTTCGATATTCCCTATTCTGGGTACATTTCACCCGAGGCGATGGTCACTGGTCTCTCCGCATTGACCAAGCTCGAACGTCTTTCCATTGGATTCCAACAATCCATTCGACCTTGCCCGTATCGGCCAAGTCCGCCTCCGTCGATCCGCACCGTTCTTCCCGCGCTCATTCATCTTTCGTTCCGAGGTTTCAGCTATTACTCGGAGGACCTCACTTCCCGCATCGATGCCCCCCTACTGTGCAGTCTCGAGATAACATTCCTCAATCAACTTCTATCCAACACTCCACGACTCTGTTCGTTCATCAGTCGGGAAGAGAGGCTCAGGTCACAAAGGCAAGCGCGAATGAGATTTTCCGCTGACCCTGTCAGTCTTTCCTACACGACAGCTGGTGGCCCAGGGTTCAACTTTGCGATCCTATGCAAGACATCATATGGGCAGCTTTCTTCTCTGACGCAGTTCTGTGGCTCGCCTTTCCTTTCCTTCTTCAATTTGGAACACCTCGAAATCTGCGAGAGTCCATATGGACCAGGTTGGGAGGGTGTGGAGAACATTCAATGGCTGGAACTTTTACATCTATTTCCTACCGTGAAACGTTTATCCCTGTGCAAGAAATCTACACCGCGTGTCATGCATGCCTTGCAAGAGCCCTCTGGGGAAAGAATGATGGACGTGTTACCCGCGCTTCAAAGTATTTCCATACCGGAGATCTCGCTATCGGGGCCTGTCAAGGAAGCCTTTGCGCAGTTTCTCACTGCGCGGCAGCTTTCCGGTCATCCCGTGGCCGTGTGCTTTCTTTCTCACTGATATTGATATCCCCTACTAGTACGTCCCTTCTCATTATTCTTCACTCTCGTTCGACTCTGTAGCACACAGGTTACAGTACTACTTTTTGTACATCCAATGTGATTTAGTCCCCTTATATGGCACATTTCTACACGGTATGAAGTGTGGCACTCAATTATGAAATGCGGCCATGTTTGGTATTGAGATTCGGTAGGGCATTGATATGACCATGACTTGTATTCTACCCCTTGCTCCACGTCAGTGCGTCATGTGCGCATGATGTGGCAAACCTCGTTGGGCCTTGAGCCGAGTGCCGTTGGGGGAATTGTAGGGCATCACGCTGCGGAGTAGACGTCAGTCTGTGCCGTCGTCGTTGGGGCTGTGGCTTCAGCTTCTTCGGGTAAACTGAAGGTGATTACCGTCCGTTGCGCATACGGGCTTTCCTTGTCAAGCTCGTGCCCAGAGGCATCTCGCCGGACTTCCCCAACAGTCCGTATAAATCCTCCGTCTCCTGAAAAGACACCACACAGTTCACATATTATAGCGTAAGCGTAAGGCTTGAGTATAAGCGCTAAGCTTTTTGCTCACCGGAGGATTCTTTCGAGGGATCAGTTTCAGCGAACGCGCACACCCGACGTGTTTAGTAACTATCCTACCGAAGGACCACCATGATTGACCTTGAACGGTGGGCTTGCTCATCGAGATCCGGGATCCCTACAGTAAAAATGAAAATAAGTCGTGGTCCCCTTCACAGAGTCGCGTAAGGTGGTAACATGAGGAAAACGATGATTAGGGCGGAAGAACCAGAGGACGCTCTTTACTAAGCTCAAACTCGGCTCAGGAAAAAGCGTCCTCTGGTTCTGGACCGACAGACCACCTCGAGTCCATGGTGCCATAAAGAGCAAAGAGCGACGTAGCTTTTCGTGCATAGGCATACACAAGAAACGAACCAGTAGACTTCCATTTGTTGAGGATCACTAGCATCAAAAAATGGAAATCTACTTGTTGCATTGAAGGGGGGTGCGAGGACGCAACATAGTACTCGGCACCCAGTGCAATGTGCATCGATGAGACACGGCCATGCATGACAACTCCGATAATATGCGCTGCTTTTAGACTTCCCTTTAGACTGTTCAGGGTAAAATGAGGCAATTAACGCACCATATCATGATCACCCTCTCAGATCGAGGGATGATACGAGGATATTCAAGATTTGAGAATATGCGACCGACATCATTGTAAAGTCCACGACAAAATACGATTGTTTTGACTAGGAGGCTTTCGAAGCATAATGAAACAGGAGGTGGATTGAAGGAAAGACGAGATGAGGCTGGTTGACACGGTGAAAAGTGAGAGAGGAGATGGAGATAAAAAGGGAGTCACTAGGGAGTCACGCCACCTTTTTTGAAACCATGGGCCGGGGCTTGGGCTTAATTCGTCCTTGATGCCGGTCTTGAGCAACGTTATCGCGCCCTACGAGGAGAAAACTCGAGATGATGACGTGGAGATTGTTCGCAACCAGGGCTATGCCACAACCGTCCTCAAACAAGTTTTTTTTTTTTTTTGAGTTTGAGGACCGGTGCCACACCCGGCCCGATTATGCCGCTCTTTCATCTGTGCCGAAGGTCCGCTAGCACTGTACATCAGTACTGCATCAGTTCTACATCTTCGTCTTGGACTCTCGTTTTCCTCCCTCTCCTCTCTCCTCACTTCTGAAATCCCATCCTCACCAAGATCCTCACGGACTCGGGACCTACCGCCCGTACACAGCTTGATGCGAACCTCCGGAAAGCGGCCTGGTCGACAGCCGGTGGCCCAGGCTATGTCATCGTACTCGTGCTTCTTCATTCATTCGACTTAGGTCCCGACCTGCAGCCGAACCAATGCTCGAGATGATCGTCTGCCATAGATGCAAAGAATAAGTTCAGTTCGAATAGTGGTGATGATTCAAAGCAACTGAACGCATGAGAAGTTGGAGGCTTCGATCTCGATTAGCTCGATGGCGAAAGAAATGACGGGGTCAGGCACGAACAAAGGAAGCCGAATTAGGTGCATCTCAGCAATCCATGAGGATAGCCTTACGCACCATACTGTGAGTAGGAAGGTATTATGTGTTGCGCTCGGATCAGGCTGGTCAGAGCGCCCCTCGCCGGAGCCCTCATCATCAACCAATCGTTATCGGGAACTGCCGGTGGCGACAAGCTTCTCTTGAATGCGAAATACGAGTATGTTAGCCTGCTGAGAGCAAACTTGGGCTAAGCACTACGTGCCCTGCCCCAGTCTCGTGGAACGCGATCTACCGCTGCAGGCGAGGCGCTACTTCTGTTCCACCTCGATCTTAACGTGTTCCGCATCCATTTCCGAGATGATGGTGCGCTGTCCATATGATATACTAGGACATGACGAGCCCAAGTGTTCTGGAAAAGCGTTCTTGACTTTTGTAATCTGCATATACGATCTCCCTCATATAAATCGGCAGGCGCACGAGACGTTTGGCTCTCTTAGGCTTGTTGCCAAACGTAGTGATCGACTGTATGTAAAGGTGAACCGGTGAACCGGTGAACGTCCAATCACGCTTCTCTGACGTGGCTAGGTCATCCATGATCCTATCCATCCCTTAAATAGAAGAAGCCAAGCTATAAATGACAGCCTTTGTCTCAACAACGGCACAGGTTTACCGGTTAACCCTCCATAGCGATAGTATTTTACTATTACATACATCGGGATGAAATATCAGCGCATATCAAACAAACAGAATAGTTAAGCCCACAGACAAGGAGACGTATGCGTACAAGCAGAATTGGTAATCGTAGGCGGATCGAGGTTACAATCGAAGAATCAAGGAGCGGGGCATGGAAATAAAAGATATGCGACGATGCACGCTGGCATACAACCATAAAAGGAGCCATTCGAATAGGGTGTATTTGGCATCGCGATCTCTGAAGCGATCGAACATTGGCATGGATGTGGGAAAGTGGCCTAGACGATTGGTGAGCGTAGCAGTTCTGGTCGCATATGGGGCTGTGATGCCACTCGCTGCCGCACCCACC
>WTXF01000199.1:0-44364 GCA_022496215.1 Russula brevipes
GGGGAGGGGGCGGAGGGGGGGAGGGGGAAGGAACCAGGTCAGCAAACATCCCAAGTGTGTGCTCAACGTCCATTTCTTCAGCTGGGTCGGCAAGATCATCACCGTCGCCCCAGCCGTTATCGACAACCTCCCAGTCGACAATCCTCATAAACTTGTCCCCAAAGTTCTTGCGTAAACCATCATATAAGCCCCAGCGGGCGTCCTGTGACTCCGGGATATCCCACTCTCCATCAGTGGGGTTGTCACCTATCGGGTACAGGAGGCTGCGGCGGGGGGCCTTCAGAATCAGAGAAAGAAGGGGGGAGGGTGAGGGAGTGGGTTCGACTAGTGGAGGAGGGGGGCGTGTCTTGGGCACCCCGTGTAAGCGAGGGGAGGGGCCTCGATCCAGTGCTGCCGGGGCAGGGCGAGGTTCCTGAGACTCACGTTCAACACGTTTTTTCCTACCACTGTTGGGTGCAGCCTGGCACTCTGCTCTCGCCTCGCCTTGTTGCTGTTCCCGTGAAAGACGGCGCTGTTCCCGCTTGGCTTTGGCCGGGGGAAGGTCGAAGAAGTTCCTGGGGACTTCATCATTCAGCACCTCGAAAATAAACACAAACATAACCTTTTTAACCTTCTGGACAGGTCGTGGAACAAGGGTACAAGCGCACTTGACCAGATGAGAGTGGAACGGGCTGTCAAATTCGACCCACTCAACCTTGCCGTTGGCCGCCTTTTGAGCGGTGACGACGTGACTGAGCAGGCTGGCTCTGGAGAGGAACCAGTGGCGCCGGAAGATGTTTTGGATGTCGAAGACAGAAAGGTTGTTGGAGGGAGACATGAAAAAATTGAAACCCTAGACCCAGTGGTGGTGGTACTGGTTCAAGAAGCGATGGTTCTTGTTGTTGTTCTTGTTGGTGGTGGTGGGGACAAAGGTGGCGGGGATGAAGGTGGTGGGGACGGAGGCAGCAGCGTCGTCTCGTTCGCACCCTTGTTTGTGACCTCCCGTTTGCATCGGCATAGATTGTTTAGTTGTTGTATAATATTGTAAAAGTAGTAAATATAAGAGTTTGATTTTTTTTTCTTTCTGAACACCAATCTATTGACTTAGTCGACTTGAGTCAACAGTTGAGCCGGGAGCTGCGACTCATATTAGCTGACCAAAAAGTGACTTGGCTGCAGCTCAGAACCAGCCCAGAGCCGGAACTGCAGCAACACTACTCCACGGATACTACATGGTAGTATCCGTGAGGCATCAAGGTGACTGAGTTACTCCACGGATACTATACGGTAGTATCCATGAGGCATCAAGATGACTGAGTTACTCCACAGATACTATGCAGCAGTATTTAGTTCCTATTAGGACTCATTCTATGAATTGAGTTAAGTACTATTCCATTTTAAAAGACATAGTCAAGATTTATAGCTTTAGACAGTGTTGCTATTCTAGGAGAGGCTTCTTTAAGTCATTATTTTAGCCTAAAGATTTTAAGGTTATTTCAGATCATTCATTTATGACCAGAGCACTGAATACTTTTTTCATGTCTAGTTAGATTTTTAGAGATTTAAGCAAATTGAAACATCTTTCAAGATTTTTTAGTTCTGCCACTTCAAAGGGAAATTTAAACCTCATATGAGGTACCCATGTACACCTTATGTGGTTGTCAAGTGCCGATATACATGGGCCAACCGGGCCTAAGGTTTTCCATGTTCCATACAACCCAACCGAGCTCGGCTGGGCAGATAGATATTATATTATGTAAACCATATAAGCGCTCATTTAAAAATAAGTGTGATCATTCTGAAACCCCGGAACTTTTGGATCCCAGACATAAATCCCGGGAATAATATCGAAGGGAAATTTACTGGGACACCCGGGATATATTCCGGGATTTGAGTCCCAGGGCACTTAAATATTGAATGGGATATACTGCACACGTGGATCATTTACTATGCAGATCACTAAGTTCCGGAATTATTGAAACCCCAACAGAATCCTGGGAATAATGTCCCAGGGAAATTTACCGGGACTCCTGGGATATGATCTGGGATTTGAATCCTGGGGTGCTAAAATATTGAATGGGATATATTGCATGTGTGGATCATTTACTATTCAGACAACCAGGTTCCGGAAATATTGAAACCCCAACAGACTCCTGGGAATCATATCCCAGGGAAGTTTACCGGGACTCCCGGGATATGTTCTGGGATTTGAATCCCAGGGCGCTTAAATATTGAATGAGATATATTGCACGTGTTAATCGTTTACTATTCACATAACTAAGTACTGGAATTATTGAAACCCCGACAGAATCCCGGGAATAATGTCCCAGGGAAATTTACCGGGACTCCTGGGATATATTCCGGGATTTGAATCCCGAGGCGCTAAAATATTGAATGGGATATATTGCATGCGTGGATCATTTACTATGCAGATAACTAAGTTCTGGAATTATTGAAACCCTGACAGAATCCCGGGAATAATGTCCCCAGGAAATTTACCGGGATTCCCAGGATTTGTTCCGGGATTTGAATCCTGGGGTGCTTAAATATTGAATGAGATATATTGTACGCGTTGATCGTTTACGATTCACATAACTAAGTACTGGAATTATTGAAACCCCGACAGATTCCCGGGAATAATCTCCCGGGGAAATTTACCGGGACTTCCGGGATATGTTCCGGGATTTGAATCCTGGGGCGCTTAAATATTGAATGAGATATATTGCACGCGTTGATCGTTTACTATTCACATAACTAAGTACTGGAAGTATTGAAATCCCGACAGAATCCCGGGAATAATGTCCCGGGGAAGTTTACCGGGACTCCCGGGATATATTCCAGGATTTGAATCCAGGGGCGCTAAAATATTGAATGGGATATATTGCACGTGTGGATCATTTACTATGCAGATAACTAAGTACCGGAATTATTGAAACCTCAACAGAATCCCGGGAATAATGTCCCGGGGATATTTATTGGGACTCCCGGGAAATGTTCCAGGACTTGAATCCCGGGGCACTTAAATATTCAAGGAGATATATTGCACGCATTGATCATTTACTATTCACATAACTAAGTGCAGGAATTATTGAAACCCCAACAGAATCCCGGGAATAATGTCCTGGGGAAATTTACCGGGACTCCTGGGATATATTCCGGGATTTGAATCCCGAGGCACTAAAATATTGAATGGGATATATTGCACGTGTGGATCATTTACTATGCAGATAACTAAGTACCGGAATTATTGAAATCCTGACAGAATCCCAGGAAGAATGTCCCAGGGAAATTTACCGGGACTCCCGGGATATGTTCCGGGATTTGAATCCCGGGGCGCTAAAATATTGAATGAGATATATTGCACATGTGGATCATTTACTATTCACATAACTAAGTACCGGAATTATTGAAACCCCGACAGATTCCCGGGAATAATGTCCCTGAGAAATTTACCGGGACTTGTGTGATATATTCCGGGATTCGAATCCTGGGGCGCTAAAATATTGAGTGGGATATATTGCACACGTGGATCATTTACTATGCAGATAACTAAGTACCGGAATTATTGAAACATTGACAGAATCCTGGGAATAATGTCCCAGGGAAATTTACCAGGACTCCCGGGAAATGTTCCAGGACCTGAATCCCGGGGCACTTATTGTACTTTGCGTGTGACATTGTACTACTGCCTTTTTTGGATTCATTCTGCCTCAACTTTAAAATTGCTATATCTCAGTCAATTCAGCATGGATTGACTAGATATTGAGAATATGGACTCATGTACATGTATTCTAGGTGCATGCAGAATCAGGACCTCTAATGTTGAGTATTACAAAAAGTCGAATTTTGCCCATCCTGGATGGGCAAAATTCGACTTTTTGTAATACTCAACATTAGAGGTCCTGATTCTGCATGCACCTAGAATACATGTACATGAGTCCATATTCTCAATATCTAGTCAATCCATGCTGAATTGACTGAGATATAGCAATTTTAAAGTTGAGGCAGAATGAATCCAAAAAAGGCAGTAGTACAATGTCACACGCAAAGTACAATAAATATTCAATGAGATATATTGCATGCGTTAATCATTTACTATTCACATAACTAAGTACCGGAATGATTGAAATCCCGACAGAATCCCGGGAATAATGTCCCAGGGAAATTTACCGGGACTCCCAGGATATGATCCAGGATTTGAATCCTGGGGCGCTAAAATATTGAATGGGATATATTGCACACGTGGATCATTTACTATTCAGACAACCAGGTTCCAGAAATATTGAAACCCCAACAGACTCCTGGGAATCATGTCCCAGGGAAGTTTACCGGGACTCCTAGGATATGTTCCAGGATTTGATTCCTGGGGCGCTTAAATATTGAATGAGATATATTGCACACGTTGATTGTTTACTATTCACATAGCTAAGTTCCGCAATTATTGAAACCCCGACAGAATCCCGGGAATAATGTCCCGGGGAAATTTCCTGGGACTCCCGGGATATGTTCCGGGATTTGATTCCTGGGGTGCTAAAATATTGAATGGGATATATTGCACGCATGGATCATTTACTATTCACATAACTAAGTACTGGAATTATTGAAACCCCAACAGATTCCCGGGAATAATGTCCTGGGGAAGTTTACCAGGACTCCTGGGATATGTTCCGGGATTTGATTCCTGGGGCGCTTAAATATTGAATGGGACTTATTGTAAGCATTGATCATTTACTATTCAGATAACTCAGTACTGGAATTATTGAAACCCCAACAGAATCCCGGGAATAATGTCCCCAAGAAATTTACCGGGACCCCCAGGATATGTTCTGGGACTTGTGTCCCAGGGGGCTTAAATATTGAATGTGATACATTGCACATGCTGATCATTTACTAAGTGAGGTATTCATATAACTAAGTACTGGGAATATTTAAACTGCAACAAAGTCCTGAGATTACAGCGACTTCCAAAAAAAGTTGCCCCTGTTTACCTATATTTATCTTTGCGGGCTTCCAAGTTTGACAGCTGAGTTCGTAGTTAAGTCAAGGCGAAATTATTAGAATATAAGTTATCATACAGAAGTTGAGGTTATCAATAGTTATCGTTGTCGCGTCCCTGCAACGCCCGCAAATGCCCTGACCTCCTTTGCCACCGGTCCACAGCATCGTCTCCTCCACAGGCCCCTCAACACTTCTCTCACACCCATGGTCCGTCACCATATCTCTGATGACCTCAAGGAGACGGCGCTGGCCATGTCTCTTCAAGGCCTTCGTGATGCCGAGATCCGTGAATACACAGGGATCAGCGAGCGGTCCCTCAAGCGGTTGCGACACACACATCACAACACTGGTGCATTGTCTATCAAGCGCGTTGCCCCAGGGCGGCCTTGTGTGCTCACTTCAACAGAGGTCAAGGTAAGTTTGTGGGTCTCCATTCATTGAACATTGCTCACACCAGTATAGTTTCTTTGTGACTGCATCGCACGCCAGCCTGACATGGCTCTCAGTGAGCTCCAAGCCGAGCTCCAAGAAGCATTTGATTTCAAGGTATCAGTGCAGACAATTGCACGGAGCCTCCAACGGGAGGGATATACCATGAAAACGGTGTGTCGTCTTCCTTTCCGCTTGTTCAGTACTCATGATGACAGCTTGTAGATCACACGGCCTGCTCTGGAACGTAACGAACAAGACCGCGAGGAGTTCAAGACACTCATCAATACCCATTTTCGTCCAGAGCAACTCGTTTTCGCAGATGAAAGTCACTTCAACCGTCTTACGTTGAGGAGGCCCTATGCGTGGTCCATGCATGGTGAGCGCGCATGCCGGTATGAATTTTTCCTTCGCGGTACCAAGTACTCTATTCTGCCTGCCCTATCCATCGATGGCATGCTACACCTCGAGGTCCTCGAGAACACGATCACCGGCGACGATTTCCTTCGATTTGTTCAGGGATTACTCCCACAGATGAACGAATGGCCGCTCCCCAAATCTGTCCTCGTGATTGATAACACTTCGATTCACAAGGTTGCCGGCATCCGCGAAATGGTTGAGGAACGCGGCACACGCCTGCTGTACCTCCCTGCATATTCGCCGGACTTCAATCCAATTGAACTGGCTTTCTCAACCATCAAGACATGGCTGCGCACAAACCGTGACCACGTCAACCAAGAGCTGGAGTCCGAGAATGGCGTTGTGTATGATGTGCTTTGGGAGGCCGTTCACTCCATCACAACGGAGCAGGCGAAGGGGTGGTACAAGCATTGCAGATACCAGGTAGTGGATTGAATACCTTTTTTTTATATTTCTACAATACAGATGCTCCCGTTTTTGTGATGTGAACCAGTTTTATTTTGACTATGGCACGAATGGTATATGCGACGCCGCAAGGGATTCGTCGTTCGGTTTATGTACTGTATGGGAGACTGGGTTCTGTGATGACAAAGCATCACACTTCTTGTGATGCGTCATCCTCAACCTCACTTTCCACGACAATGATATCCTCACCCTCACTTTCCACGACAATGATATCCGCATCGGAACCTGAGCCATCCACCCCCAAGTCATCCCTTTCGACACCATTGACCCACTGTTGGATCTCGTCCCACCCTTGTGTCACATACTGGGGATCCCTAGTAAGTCAGCTCACCTCATGATTGCCCGATGTCGTCTCCCTGACAACCCCTTGGCTCGAACCAACAGCCTCCTGCGTCGACACCATCGAGACCTTGTTCGAGGTGACTTCGATAACTTCATCATCGCCATCGCTCTCCCCAGTCCGCAAGCAAGTGAGAGGTTGAAGCAACCTCTCCCATGCATATCGTCGAATGTTGTTGATACCTTTCTTCCCCAAATTACCGAAACTGGCAAGCAGCTCTACCGGGTACGTGTATATGTTGAGAAGATTTGTAATATCGTGGTCGCATAGTTCGCTGTATGCGTTGACATACTTCAGGTCTTCTCTGGGTTCATCAGCATCCATCAACCTGAGGACTTCAAGAATGGTAGGTCCTCTCGACTCCGTGAGGCAATCCATGACAACGAAGACCTCTGCGGTACCCATCCCAGAGGCTATGGGGTCCGCTTGATGAGTGGATGTCAACAGTGGCTGTGTTATAGGTCCCTGTGAAACAATAAATGACCCATGGTTCTGGGAGCTGTCCACGCCTTGCACTGGTGTGATGTTCAGTGCGATATGGACCTCCGGTGTTGGATAAGCGGTGCGTGGTTTTTTCTTTGCGGGGTGGTCGAACTTTTTTATATTTGGCGGCAAATATTTCGTCGTCTTGCCAAGTGACTATATGTCTGTCTGAGGTGAGTTTTTTGTCTTGTGATTCGTGTAAATGTTGCTCACCATATGCTTCGCCCATAGGGTCATATTCTTGTGGTTCATCTCGATATGCCCCCCAGCTGAGTTGGCTGTTGTTGGTTTGACCCAGCAAAACGTTCGCATTCCACCCTTTGAGTGCGTATCACACGACAAATGCCTTTGTAACTCGAGCAGGCAGTCAAGATGATGTTGAGCCTCTGATGATGGCTGCGGGGGTATATCATCGTCACGGGTGCGCTTTCCCTTCCCTTTCCTAGCGCTGCTGGCCTTCTTTACGCTGCTATCCTGGAATCACTGTGAGTTTTTTTTTTTTTTTCCATTTCAAAGAGACGACCACTGACCATGTCTTTCAGTTCCATGCCTACAGCACGTGTGCGCGCAGCAATCACACGTTCTTTGACGCGGTCCAGGGCGTGTTCCCAATCATTTGCACAGGTGAGTTGTGACATCGCACTTGTATCCCCACTGACACGGTATCCCAGGCGCATGTTGTCGTGGGGTTTGTTAAAGTGGCTATATGCCCTTTCAGCAAACTTGTCCCACACCATGTCAGTGCGGGCATCGAAGGTATGTTTTGTTTTGTCATTGACGACTTGGACGGCAAACCTCCAAACTATTTGGGAATCAATATCAAGCTTCATAAGTGAAAAGTAAGTACTCACCACCGTTACAAATCTGTTTGTTGGGGTAATTTTTTCGAGTTTGTGTTCCTCCAGTTGATGCTGCGGTGGCACCTACAAGACCAAGTCCTGTGCCCTCGATGTTCCCCACGCGTTCGACGTTCCCTGCACGTTCGATGTTCCCCATGCATCCATCATTCATGTATGGGGCTTGGCCATTGCCAGCTTGCATTGCTGTTGGTTCTGCCAGTGTGATGGGAGCAGGCAAGGGACGATGGATGTAGTCCCATGGTTGAAACTGTGGTGCACCCGTAACAGCACCAGGAACTCGCTGGAGGTGCGGGAATGGTTGGTGCATGGGTGGATAAGGAGGCACATTATACGGTTGTGCGTGCATCCATGGTGCGTACATCGGTGCACCGGGAACATGATACTCACCATTGCCTATTGGACCAGGATTGTACAGGCCATAGGGAGGCAAGTATGGTGGGCCTGGTGGCGGCGGCGGTGGTTGCATAGGTCTGGCCACAGGTGGATTGTGATGAGCAGGAGTGCCACACTGAGGCGTTGCGTATGGATGCATGGGGTGCATTGCTGCCAGGAGGTGGGCGGCAACAATGTTCCCTTGGGCCAGTTGACTCCGGTATTTATTCATTTTTGTTCTTCAGGGTGTGCTTGACGTGTCTCGCGCCGTCCAGTTCCTTGTGCCATCAGTCCATCAACTCCCGTCCCGCTCTCAAACTCCCACCCTCTCCCGCCCTCAAACTCCCATGCCTCAAACTCCCGCCCTCAATGCTCTCTTTCCTGCTCCATTGTGCCTTTCTCAAGACATTGCTTGCACCTGGTCACTGTCATGTCCAACAACATTTGGTGACTCCCTATCCCCATTGAGTATTGCGCATGTACCACTGGTGATCCATGTAACACTCCATACACTACGACTTGTATCCACTGCTGCTCCATGTAACAGCCGCTTTTGGGTACATAATAACCTCGTGTTCCGTCTCACGCCCAATATATAATATATTTAGATCCCCATGTGATCGTAGGTGGGACGTGATATGTGTAATGAATGAAAATGTGGATGCACGACTTGCACGACTTGCACGACTTCATGCAGAAATTCTATAAAAGATTATATAATTAACTTTTCTTTACAACATTATTATTTACAATATTATTTTTATGTGAGAAAAAAATGTCGGCATAAGCTGCCGAACCACATTCAATCCCAGCCCTAGTCTGAAAAATTTAACAAAGTGCCAGGTATTTCGGAAGTCGCTGTAAAGTCCTGGGGAAATTTAACAGGAATCCTGGGATATGTTCTGGGACTTGGGTCCCGGGGTGCTTAAATGTTGCATGAGATATGTTTCACATGTGACATGTCAATGATTTTGTAGAATTTGGGATTCTCATATACATTACCGGAATGTTTGACACCCAAACAAAGTCCAGGGAATAATGTCCTCGGGAGATTTACCAGGACTCCTTGGATAGATTCTGGGTCTGGGACTTGACTCTTGGGGTATGTGAATATTAAATGAGATATAGTGTATACATGTATGTCTACATCTGACTGACTGAAATGAGGAGCTTATACAGTACATCAAGTTCTGGAACGTTTGAAACTCCAACCAAGTCCTAGTGCAATTTACTGGAACTTCTATGATATGGTCTGGGAATCAAGTCCCAGGGCATGTGAATATTAGATGAGATGTAGTGCGTGTATGCATGTTGAGATCTGATTCACTAAAACTATGAGTTCTGGAATAGATTCCCGTCAATGTCTGGAGATTTTGAAAAGCACAATATGTCACATGAATGGGGGGTCAAAATATTAACTGTCTCAGGAACCAGATAATGTGGAACCTTGGAAGAAAACCAATTACATGTAAATGTTCTACAGTACACTTGCTCATAATGCATACAATTGGGGCCGTCAAATCCCTATGCATTATGGGATTTATGTGATACCAGTTCTGTCACACTTTGTGACATGCTGTGAGTCTGTGACACCCCCTCAAAGCGTGACAAAAAAGCGGACCACTGATCACAGCAATTAGACACAGTTGATAGGATGTAACTATCTAGAGAAGTTTTGAGTAGTGTTATGTAGTTCTTCCTTTTGTAAAATAGCACAGAACTTAAAGAGTTGGTGTGACAATTGCAATTCGAGGGAGAACTGGGGATCACCGCATCAGCAAGCTGGAGCTGCTGACAAAGCTTGATGAGATCAGCACGGCAAGGTGCGTTGTTGTCCTCGTCGCTATCTTCATTGTCACGATCTCGACAATCTCTCCATTTGCCACTGCAATTTCTCTTCGCACCACATCAGCAACCCATCTGTCTCAGTTTCCTCTTGTTGTCTCTTGATGGGATCAAGGATGTCATCGATTGAAGGTGCCAGGCAAAAAATGCGATTGTGGGGCTTCAATGGTCTCTGCAATACAGGGGGCTTATCTCGGGGTTTGCCCTTCAGGGCCTTACATACGGCATACGGATGTCAGATGTCAGTCATTCAACCTCACTTAGAGCTTAGGGCCAGTTTTTAGATGACTTAGTGATGTTTGGCTTGCCTCTTGCATCAGGAAAACAGCAAAATGCTGAATGCTTCTTAATGCTTCTTAATGCTTCTTTATTGCTTTTATTAAGCAGGGTGCCCTTCTTAATAAGCGGATAAGAGGCATTAAGAGGCATTAAGAAGCATTCAGCATTTTGCCGTTTTCCTGATGTGGTGCAACTCCACCCTTAATACTCACTAATACCCCCCCCCAATAATGCATAATTGGTTCATAAGTCTATGCATTATGCAATATGCATTTTTTTGGTATTTAAAGTGGGAACCATGATGGGAGATGGAAAAACCTATGCATTATTGGATTTATGCATTATCACGTTATGCATTATGAGCAAGTGTACTGTATATCATTGCCCACAGATAACCATACATTGGAGAATCTGGTGGAGGATACCCAATTCCGAACTCTCAGACGTTGTTAGGGTTTTAACCACATGCTCCATTGAACTATTCATCAACATTTACATCAATTCCCTAATGACTCTATGTTTGAAAGCTATAACTGTGTTCTAAGTACATGGGCAGGTTGGGGCTGGCTTATTTATATGGTTTCAGCCTACACCTCTTCTACAACAATATTCAATCATTACAATAATGAAATGTGAACATGTTTGACCCCCCACCGGCAATGGTAAATGATGCTGTAAAGCAAGCGTCAATCTGAGATCTTGATCTGGCCTTACCTACATTTGGCTAAACCTTGTCTGTATTTGAAATTGAAATGTAAAGGGCCAATCCTCTGGTAACAATTCTATGAAAACACTGATGTATCCATACTGCTGGCAAATACAGGAGTCCCGGGATTCATGGAGTCCCGGGATTCATGGAGTCCCGGGATTCATGGAGTCCCGGGATTCATGGAGTCCCGGGATTCATGGAGTCCCAGGATTCATGGAGTCCCGGGATTCATGGAGTCCCAGGATTCATTGAGACCTGGGATTCATTGAGTCAATGAATCCCAGTTTGAATATTCCTGGTACTTAGTTATATGAATACCTCACTTAGTAAATGATCAATGCGTGCAATATATCTCATTCAATATTTAAGTGCCCCGGGACTCAAGTCCCGGAACATATCCCAGGAGTCCCAGTAAATTTTCCTGGGACTCTATTCTTGGGACTCTGTTGGGGTTTTAATATTTCTGGTGCTTAGTTATATGAATAGGAAACGATCAACACATGCAATATATCTCGTTCAATATTTAAGCGTCCCGGGAATCAAATCCCGGATCATATCCTGGGAGTCCCAGTAAATTTCCCTGGGACATTATTCCCGGGATTCTGTTGGGGTTTCAATAATTCCGGAACTTAGTGATCTGCATAGTAAATGATCCACGCGTGCAATATATCCCCTTCAATATTTTAGCGCCCCAGGAATCAAATCCTGGATCATATCCCAGGAGTCCTGGTAAATTTCACCAGGACATTATTCCTAGGATTCTGTCGGGGTTTCAATAATTCCAGAACTTAGTTATCTGCATAGTAAATGATCCATGCGTGCAATATATCCCATTCAATATTTTAGCGCCCTGGGATTCAAATCCCAGAACATTTCCCGGGAGTCCTGGTAAATTTCCCTGGGACATTATTCCCGCGATTCTGTCGGGATTTCAATAATTCCGGTACTTAGTTATCTGCATAGTAAATGATCCACACGTGCAATATATCTCATTCAATATTTTAGCGCCCCAGGATTTGAATCCCGGAATATATCCCAGGAGTCCTGGTAAATTCTTCCAGGACATTATTCCCAGGATTCTGTTGAGGTTTCAATAATTCTGGTACTTAGTTATCTGCATAGTAAATGATCCACACGTGCAATATATCCCCTTCAATATTTTAGCGCCCCAGGAATCAAATCCTGGATCATATCCCAGGAGTCCCAGTAAATTTCACCGGGACATTATTCCCAGGATTCTGTCGGGGTTTCAATAATTTCAGAACTTAGTTATCTGCATAGTAAATGATCCATGCGTGCAATATATCCCATTCAATATTGTAGCGCCCTGGGAATCAAATCCCAGAACATATCCCAGGAGTCCCGGTAAATTTCCCCAGGACATTATTCCTGAGATTCTGTCGGGGTTTCAATAATTCCTGCACTTAGTTATGTGAATAGTAAATGATTAATGCGTGCAATATATCTCATTGAATATTTAAGTGCCCCGGGATTCAAGTCCTGGAACATTTCCCGGGAGTCCCAATAAATTTCCCCGGGATATTATTCCTGGGATTCTGTTGAGGTTTCAATAATTCCGGTACTTAGTTATCTGCATAGTAAATGATCCACACATGCAATATATCCCATTCAATATTTTAGCGCCCTGGGATTCAAATCCCGGAATATATCCTGGGAGTCCCGGTAAATTTCCCCGGAACATTATTCCTGGGATTCTGTCAGGATTTCAATAATTCCAGTACTTAGTTATGTGAATAGTAAACGATCAACGCGTGCAATATATCTCATTCAATATTTAAGCGCCCCGGGATTCAAATCCCGGAACATTTCCCGGGAGTCCCGGTAAATTTCCCCAGGACATTATTCCTGGGAATCTGTCGGGGTTTCAATAATTCCGGAACTTAGTGATCTGCATAGTAAATGATCCATGCGTGCGGTATATCCCATTCAATATTTAAGCGCCCCGGGACTCAAAACCTGGAATATATCCTGGGTGTCCCGGTAAATAACCCTTCGATATTATTCCCAGGATTTATGTCTGGGATCCAAAAGTTCCAGGGTTTCAGAATGATCACACTTATTTTTAAATGAGCGCTTATATGGTTTACATAATATCTATCTGCCTGGCCGAGCTCGGTTGGGTTGTATGGAATGTGGAAAACCTTAGGCCCGGTTGGCCCGTGTATATCGGCACTTGACAACCACATAAGGTGGTAGTATATTGTATTAGTGCCAGATAGCTGGATCAAGTTAAGAATGCAATGACTCACAGATATATCCTTGTTAGACACATCACTGTTGTCATCAGAGCTTGAGGAATGGATGATACTGATAGCATCGTCTGTGTCTGGTTCAGAATCAAGGAATATTGCTTTTGCCTTGCCATGGGCCACAGTCTTCTTTACCTTTTGATTTGAGCCCTTACCGCTACTGGAATGGCATCGTTTCCAGAAGGTCTTGCCTTTGGGCTTAGTAACAGCCCTTGCAGCAGGAATACAGCCAGCATTAACCACATTAATTGCTAGTTTGGACTGGTCATGTAGTTGTTGAACATAATCAGAAGGGACAGCTAAGGAAGTCACAGAGGAAGATGTGTTGGCTGTAGATGTGTTGGTAGGAGGAGGACCCTGGCCAATCAGATGCTCATCATCTATATCATTGTACCACTGGAAATCAGCAGATGATACAGCCATGGCGTCAAAGTATTGGAAACACTTTCTCAAGTTGGTGAGTAAGTTATTTGTTGTTGTTATATGGATATTGTAAAAAAAAAACAAGGTTCAAAAAACCAAGGTTCAAACTGAGTTTGAAACCGTTTAAGGCAATCAGCAGTTGACCAAACCGGAAATCAAACAGTTTAGTTTCTGGGCAAGAAACCCCAAACCAAAACCAAAACTGGAAGTTTGGTTTCAGTTCAAACCGAGTTTGGATTGGTTTGGAACTGAACTTCCCTAATACTAGTACAATCACAGTATACCTCTGATAATTGTGATTATCACATTACATCATGCAATATTAGCAGAATCTAACTGATTATTGAAAGGTAAGAGATTTGGCTGGACAATAACAATGCAATCTTGATGAGGGCATGGATTAAAAACCTATCAGATGAGGGTTACTTTCATCAGGAAGATGACAAGTAACTAGCAAGTAACTAGCATAACTAGTGCCAGTATCACCAGTACCACCAGTCATACCAGTTTGTAAACTGGTGCTTGGAAACTTGTCTAACTCTAGGTTAACAAACTGGCACTAGTTACATCAGTTTTTGGTCTAGTACTGGTTTTTGGTCTAGCACTGGTTTTCAGTCTAGTACCAGTTTTTAGTCTAGTTCCACTTTTTACTCTAGTGCCAGATTCATCACTGATATCAGACTCTGCATATAGGCCTAGGGTGGGTGACTAGGGCCAGACATTGCATCTGGCAATAGTATAATTGTTTGGTACCATTTTCCAACCTATTGACAGGTATCTATACTTGTCAGTGTCGAGCTAGAGTACATTTGTGTTCTAATGCTCCAATATATCTATTTAATCTGTTATAGATTAATTCATCAGGAAAACAGCAAAATGCTAAATACTTCTTAATGCTTCTTAATGCTTCTTTATTGCTCTTATTAAGCAGGGTGCCCTTCTTAATAAATAGATAAGAGGCATTAAGAGGCACTAAGAAGCATTCAGCATTTTGCCGTTTTCCTGATGTTGTACCATATGTACGATGTACTTTGTCATTATATAAGCATACCTTCCTTATGAAGGAATGTATGGAGACTATCAATAGTTTAATCCCCTACGCAGTGAGAAGGGAAAAAATATTACATAAAATTTGCTAGAAAAGGTAGAATTAGTTAGAGTTACCAGTTTACTTTGTAAGCGCTTACTAATCACTGTTTCTTCGTGCTTTCTCTTCCCTCCCCTTGTTTCCCACACTCGCTTACTAATCAGTGAAGTGTGTCGTCTGGGGTGTGGTAACCCAAGCAAAAAGGGAAGTATCCAACTCTGTCTCTCTAGGCTCTCTGCACTACAACCCAAATAAAATATTTTCCTCTTTTACTTTGCACAAATTCTTTCCACTTAAAGCCAATACACCCTCACCTCTATTGTCTCCTCATCAAAGGTTTGTCCATGTGTCCTAAATAGGGTTTGGATTCTTTTTTTAATTTTTTTTTCTTTTTTCAGCACAACTTCACACTTTTCCCTTTGGTTTTTACTGATCTCAACAGTTGTCCTTTCCCCTTTGGTGTGTATACAAATGCTTCTTTATATGTTTTACCTTTCTAATCTTTTAATTTAAGGGTTTCTTGCTCTTGACTCTCTCTATGCTGTGCTCTCTTGGCTGGGCTGGCATTTGATTGGGTTTTCAAGGGATTTGGGGCAGAGGTGGTGTTCTACCACAACTGCTGAGAACAAGGTGACACTTAGTGAAGTCCTACCTACCTGGCTTCCCTCCAGGGTGTCTGCCGGTTGCTAAGCTCTTGCAAAAGAGTGGACCGCTCTCTAGGTGCAGTGTATAGAGAGATTGGGTTGGTGGGGTGATCTTTGACCACAATTAAGTTACCTCCCCTTCCTTTATAGGAAGTTGCTCCACTATCAACTATCGCTACTACCACCGATTTCGCATATCTCCTATGAGAACTTGGTCTTTTGCTTAACTTAGCTCTTGGCTCTGTTCTTGGCTTTGGTTCTCTTGGTTGTTTTCTTGGAGCTACCCTATGCCCTCCACTCCTCCTCCCTCTCCTCCTCTTTCTGCTGCAGCAGCCTCTCCTCTCACCTCTCCTCAGTACCACCAACAAGCTACATGTTATTATGAGCATACTGGGCGCACCATGAATTCTCCTGAGTAGCGTAGAACACCTGCCCCTCCTCTACTTTCATCTATTTCTGCTCCTGTTGCTGGCCCTTCCATATATAATGGTTGCACTTTTCATCATTTACCACCAGATTTAGCTGCTAGGCTTTTAGCTCTCCCTCCTATTCCAGTTAGACCCTCAAGACACTCCACTTCTCTTGTCCCTCCTCCTGGACCTCCTCAAATTCTTTCCTCTGCTCAGTTGGCTGCAGCACGTGTTATGCCTCCCCCCCTTTCCCCTGTAAGCCATCATTTATATTGTCAGCCCACTAAAGATTAGATTGCATTCAAGTTCTTCAGAAGGCAATTTCCTGTGCATCTCTGCTTTGCAATGACCATCAACAAGTCACAAGGACAGTCTGTGAAGCATGTAGGATTGGATTTAAGGAGTCCTGTGTTCACTCGTGGGCAGTTCTATGTGGCAGTGTCAAGAGTAACATCCATACATAATATCAAGGCCATCTGGACTTTAGGAGTAGAGGTGGCAAAGACCAAAAACATTGTATATAGTGAAGTGCTACTGAGGTAAATAGTATATATACAGGAATATGATGATGTATCTATCTATCTAACATGACTGGGATTACTTTGAGTGTGTGTACGCAGGGGGTTTGGGGGCGTAGCCCCCAACAAGTTAGAGTCTCATGCCATAGGCATGAACTTCAGCTTGTACAGTCTGGAGCATGCACGATGTGACTCATCTGATTACACAAGCTTAATTGCCTTATATGGACTAATTGAGCTATAGATTATCATACTTGTATTCTGCAACGCACTTTGCTGCCTGGCCCACTATTAATGCACTAAGGGCATGTTACAATAAAAAGTACCATATATTATCTTTTATTCCTATAGTATATTAGTATCTGTACACTCAAAAGCCTATAAAAAGCATAGCAAAACACTCTAATAAACTATCTGTTTTCTACCTCATACTCAGAATACTTCAGTGTGTTCCAGGATACATGTGCTCTTCCCCAGTCATATTCAACAACCAGACCAATATATCACACCAGTTACACTAGTAAATGAGGGTTTCACACAAAAATTTGTGACTATATATCAACACCTTTTATCATATCTGAATCTACATCCAAGTCTACTGAAAATGGTCCTAAGTACTAGTCTCTATCCTGTATAAGCACAGCAGTCCAATGCATTCAACTCTAGAAAAGAATGGATACAGTAAGCATGATATTGTGTATGATACATCTGAACTCACCAATCTAAATCAATCAAGGCTCAAGGGTTCAACAGTGACCCATCATTGCCATCCTCATCAGTATCCAATACAGGTATACTTTAGTAAGAAGATGCATGCTCCATGATTGCTTCCCAGTGAGTACTATTCATCTGCTTTATAGTCTTGACAAACTCACATGCTCTCCAACCCCATGGATTCTCAATGAAGCGAAGGCCTTGGATACTCCTGAAAGCCACTTGGTGGTTGTGTCCTTCTTTATCTGCCTTAACTTTGGTTACATCTTTCCCAGACTTGAACAGCATCAGTGTGCATTCAACCTAAGTCATTCATCATTGTAAAATATAAGTATGGTCAGTGTTCCTGTCACCAGCTCCCAGGAAAGGCCTAGCCTGGACTGGGGTAAGTTCAAGAACTGACTCATGGTACTAAATGACAGACAGCCTCAGGTATCAGTCTAGTCCTGTCTAGCCACCTGCAGTCTGGTACCAGAAGCAAATGTACAGTCAAGTCTAAAATAGATCCAAAATGTAACCGGAATACTGATGCAGTTTCATACACCTGTAGTGGTAGCCTAACCCTGTAGTTCTAGAGGGGCATAGTTGTTAAGACCGTAGCAGGTCTTCACTTCTTGTGACTAGCCCTTAGTCTTTACACGTTCCATGAATAGGTCGTGTAGGCACCAAGTCGAGTGCCGAACGTGTAGTCGATAAGGACTGTCACCCAAAGACCGATTAGGAGAGCTCCCTCGCACGTGGCGTGCAGGAACAGGTAGATCAAGAAGAGGAAATGATCAAGGGGCAAGGCCCATAGTACACAAGTGGTTTGTCTGGAATGATCAAGTCTGAACTGACTGAAGCGCAGTCAGAAGCACATAGAGATGAACAAGATAGGGATAGATTGGACAAGATAAGCTGTGACATGTATGGGCTATGTATGGTACAATAAGTAAGTCAAGCTTAACCTTGACTGCAGTCCTGAGGTCAACCTTAAATACTCCAGACCTCAAGCTGAGTAATTGTACAGAAGTAGTAAGTGAGGCGCAATGAATATGAGGCAACATTAGTAATAAGCCTCGCTCTCATGTCAATGAATCTCGGTGGCTGACAGGATATATAGCATCCAGGCACCATGGGAACTAGTACAGTAAACAGTCATGACATACCAGAGACGCATATGGTATGGGTTTTACACCCGCCGAGTCAGAGTCAAACAGGGTCAGTAATGCGATAGGACATGACCCCCATATCCTATCAATAGTTATCACATGGGTATTATACAGGAGAATTGTAATAGGGTAAGGGGTTAAGGATAGGTTAATGGTAAAAATAAAGCAATAATGTTACCCCAAACCAGTATTAGGTTTTTGAGTAATTTTTTGTGTATTTTTGTGTATTTTTGTGTATTTTTTGTGTATTTTTGTATATTGTAGGGAATAATTATAATAGAGTAAAGGGTTAAGGGTGGGTTAATGGTTAAAAGTAGGCTTTATTTTCACCCTAAACCATCAAAATATGTTTAAACCATAAAAGAAAGGTATTATCAATCATAGAGGATACGATTATAAGACACTTAGTTAACTTGGACAATCATATAATGATTATCCATACTTCCATTAGTGTATTAGATGACCCGCGTATACTACATGGATGTCAACGCGGGTATATATAGCATCCACACTTTCAGATGATAGCATAGCTATGGTTCAAAACTGTTTATTATAATCCCATTACAACAGAAGTATTCAATGAGACGTAGAAACCGATCCCTCGGATACTACCATGTAGTATGCGCGGGTTGGATTGTAGGGAATGATTATAATAGAGTAAAGAGTTAAGGATGGGTCAATGGTTAAAAGTAGGGTTTATTCCAACCCTAAACCACAAAATATAGTTTAAACTGTAAAAGAAAGGTATCATTAACCATACAGGACGCGATGATAAAACGTTTAGCTAAGTTGTACAATTATATATCTCTACCATAATTATTATAATCATACATACTAGCATTAATGTATTTGATAACCCACGTATACTACACAGGTGTAAATGCGGGTATATACAGCATCTACACATTCCAATGAAAACATATCCATGTTTCAAAACCAACAGAACATTGTATTATAATCCTGTTACAATGGAATATACAATGAGATGTAGCAATCAATCCCTCGTATACTACCATGTAGTATGCGAGGGATTGATTGTACGAATTTCAATCCATCGGACACTATTGTTGTGTGGCATAGAATCCATTTATAACAGACCTAAGATGAAGATAGTTGTTTTCTGATGAGAGAGTGAGGGATACATTAACAGTTGGCTTGCTTTTACAATACTATAAGTTTTGCCTCTACTTAGCGACACTGAATGTAGTTGAAGTTGCTGAGATGTCTGTGTCTTTTTAATGCCAGATTTAACCCAACATTGATATTATACAGGAAAATTATAATGGGGTAAAGGGTTAAAGATAGGTTAATGGTAACAATTGAGAAATAATGCTACCCTAAACTAGTACTAGTTACTCCACAGATACTACTGTGTAGTATCTGTGGAGTGGATAAGGTGTCATGCTACTCCATGGATACTATACAGTAGTATCCATGGAGTTGATAACATGTCATGTTACTCCACAGATACTACGTGGTAGTATTCATGGCATGGATATGGTGTCATGTTACTCCACGGATACTACACAGTAGTATCTGTGGAGTAGATAAGGTGTCATGTTACTCCATGGACATCAGGAAAACGGGGAGTACTTGGACTTATCAAACTCAACTTTTTGCTATCTTTCTCTTTATGGTGGCACTTTACCAATGACTTTGATACCTTTAAAAACTTTTACTTTTCGCACTCTGTTCTTTCAATACTTATGCATTTCATGATGACTTTGAAGACTTCACTACTAATACATGGCCCTGGTAACCCAAGTGCGTGTACCCTTCCCTGGGCCACCAAATCGTTACCTGGCCCTCAGTGAGTGTACCCATAGTGACAGATAATGGGCCCGCCTCCTCCATGTGTGCCATCATGGTGCACGCCCAGTGCATGCATGTATGGTTCCTGTCCTCAAGCTCCGGCTCGCCCTTGCGTTGTGATGCAATACTGTCGGCAAGAGCACCACCCATCCAAGTCCTCATGACGCATCAGGATCACTATGTTCAAAGAGTTAGTAAAGGAGAGTTGAACATAAGTGAATAACACACTTGGTATTGCCAGTGGACGGAAGATGGGTGGCAGTGGACGTGAATGAGAACGAGACGAACAACAAGGGCAGAAGGCAGTGAGGAAAGCTGGAAGAGGAAGAGGTGGCGGGAGACAAGAAGCACGCAAGGAGGGCCGGCAGCGGTGGTAGGAGGGAGCTAGGGGGAGGACGGAGGTGGTGCCAGGGGGTGGGGGGCAGACAAGGAGGGCCGGCGGTGGGGGAGGAGGGGGGATGGTGGGTGGAGAGGGGTTGGCGGAGGGGAACTAGGAGCAGATGAGAGGGCGGGAATCAGTGGGAAGAGGGAGAGGGTTGAGAGGCGGCGGGTGACGAGAAGCAGACAAGGAGGGTGGGCGTGGTGGAAGGGAGAGAGATGGTGAGTGGTGAGGGGTAGTCGTAGGCGTAGGCGGAGGGGACGGGTTAGGATGAGGGCGGGAGAGGCGGCGGGAGACGAGAAGCTGACAAGGAGGGTGGGCGCAGCAGAGGGAGAGAGATGGTGAGGGGGTAGGCAGACGGTGGTGTGGAACGAGAAGCAGACGAGGAGGGTGGGAAGTGGTGGGAGGAGGGTGAGGGTGGGTGGTGGAGGCAGCGGGAGATGGAGGGAGGTAAGAGGCAGCAGGAGATGGAGGGAGGTAAGAGGGGCGGGAGATGAGGCAGACGAGGAGGGCAGGAAGCGGTGGGAGGAGGGAGATGGTGGGTCGTGAAGGGTAGGCAGAGGGTGAGGGCGACAAGAAGCAGACGGGGATGGTTGGAAGCGGTAGGAGGAGCGAGAGGGTGATGGGAGGTGGCGGGAGATGGGAGATGATGAGAGTAAAAGAGGGAGGGCGAACAAGATGGGACCGAGGCGAGAGAGCATGGAGAGAGTGGCAGGTGGCAGACGATGAGGGAAAGGGAGCAACATTGAATTCACCATGCAATCTCGTGTGCATGATGATCTATGTACTTATTCACATAGAATACTTGAAACGCATCCAATGAATCGTCGCAGGTAAACGTCCTAGGGAGTAATTGAGTCCCTGACACACCAATCAAATGCGCCCCACACAGTATCGTATCGACGTGAACCACGGAGGCCAACCGTCGCCCTCTTGCATCGTAGTCAGGCTCCACGCTGTAAAGACCCGTGTCTTCACATGGAACAGATCCATGCCTCGAAAACCATTCGACAAGGGCACAAGGGTAAGTAATCCCATCAATAGAAAAGGACAGAAACATTTTTACATGGGCCACATTCAGTCCACGAAAGCCATTGAGCTCTGGTTTGTCATCTATGAACACACAATCGTACCGACTGCGTCCTTTCTTCCATGACGGTGTTGCTCTGATAGACTCACGATGCATACCACCAATTCCCGAGAGGTCGCTTGGAGCAAAGTAGGTGGCTCTGGCAGAGTGGTAGACCCTGACATGGAGAGTTGGGGGAAGGTTTGGGCAGGCCTCTATCGGAACTTCCATCCCGCACATGTCGGCATCAGGGTACTGTTGATCATAGAGGAACCGCCTAACAAATTCCTGTAGTCTTGGCTCACCAATGTGGCCGGCAAGAACCATTAGCGTTTGGGGGTATCCTGGAGCTATCCCCAACAAATTAGTCGCCACATGCCAATACTAATTCCACGAGTATAGTCTTGCTTACCAGGATGGTGTGCCAACTTTACGTCTCCGAGGGAGATAGCCCCTGGAACATCCTCGACATCGCCACCATTTTGAAGGCGTGCAGTGGGTTTTCGACTTGGAGGTGGCAGGGCATCAGCTGCACCCACTTTATCCAGCATTCCTCGGGCTTGAAAGTTTACGCGCGATGCTGCCAGCTTGTCGAGTCGCTGATTGGTGAGCAACATCTGCCCCAACGGTTGATTCCGGCTTGAACGCCACCAGGGTTCCTTCACTGCCTTGATGTGTTTGGACTCTGTAATTGAAGAGCAGAGCCCATTTGGGGCACCGAACAATAAGATGAGGTCCTGGTAGTGGGTGAGCGAATGTTGGCGAGGTAGTGAGAAGTCCTCGTGGATTCCCGCCTCAATAAAAATCTGCCGCTCCTGGTGGAAGCGTCCCACGGCATCCTGAATCGCAGCCAAAGTATCTTCGTCGATCTCAGAACGACAGACAAGATAGCAGAATTCCATGAAAGCACTTAATGCGCGAACCATTCGGGAGGGCACATGGCCCACAATGGCAGGTAGAAAGACCTACATACATCACAGAAACTCATCAATAAAGCTGATACGATGTCAAACTTAAGTGAATGTAACGTACTTTCATCAGTGCCTTTGAGTCGTCTCCAGTCCACTGCTTGAACCCACGACCCTCGGGAAATCGTTGCAGCGCTGGAAATGGGGGTACAGCAGCAATTCTTCCATTTTGTACGCATGTTAGTGGGACTGCTTCGCGATGGTGGTAGCGAAGACTTACCGCCGATCGATATCTGCGAGGATCTCATTCGCTTCACTATTCCCATGCTCAGCAGTCACATATTCCATAATCCAAGTGACGAGGTGATCCTTGAATGTGCCTTTGATTATTTGGTGGAGGAGGTCGGGTGCCAGAAGTTCATGAATGTTGGCATGGGGAAAGTCGGCCGTGAACGGCTGGGAATACGTTAGGTCAACTGGATATAACAGGGCACACTAGGCTTTAACTTACCATAAGATCGCCAACAACCCCATAGCCATCCCACAGGCTCCGAAGGTCATCCGAAAATGTGCCATGTAAGGCATTGGTGTGTGTGTGAGATCGTATTATGGCTGTCATGTCATTATCAAGATCTGTGGAAGACGCTGTGCACCTGTAATTAATGGGTCAGTCACTAAGTTGTGCACGGACTGAAGAGATCAAGGGAATCAGACTGACTTGGGACACCAGCCTGATACAACACATGCCAATAACACTTGTTCCGGATAGTCTGCTATATAAGGGCCTAACCCATATATCACACGCCGAAAGTAACCATCGCCACATCGCATTACTTGAGGTTTTGTCATGAAGGGCTTGAGAGATGATAGGATGCGCGTTAACGACGAATGGAACAATTGTCGGCGAAACTTGCGAAAGGCAACATCATCTTGAAATTGTTTGTCGGCTGTGCGAGAATGGGGTTCGTCAGCCATGATAAGAATATCACAACGAGCCTCACAACATACTTTTGGGAATGGCAAGAAATGCTATCACTGCCAATGCATTACGGTGTGCTCGTCGAACATGATTCTGAGCGTTTCCGATTCCACCATAGAGGGGGTAGTATTCATTGTGGCCTGTGGCCACAGAGACAGTGGTCTTATCACTCCCTAGAATCACTGGAACGAACATCGCCCCATGTGTTTCAGGGTCTTCGGCGATGATATCCTGCAACTCATTGAGCACCGCGTGCGATACTGGTCATGTAGATAAGGCAGCTGCTTACTGCTTGACCCACACCCAGTCGCCTGACATGAAGTCGGTGAATTGCCGCTTCTTTGCTATGCTGAACACCTGCTTTGGCGCATAATCAACCTGATCCTTGAAATCACAATTACCAATCTGACCCTCCATCACCGTAAGAGGATCGCGGAACCAAACTTCATAAGGTGTGGACATCCAGTTGGGGGCATTGGCAGGTTTCTCGCCATCGTATTTAACAACCGATGCTTGCCAAGGGACATCACCGAGCTCTGTCGGTCGATGACGTTGTATAGATCCCTAGCATTTGCAAATGGAGGAGTCGTCTCATCATCATTGTATCGTGCCTGCTGATGGGCGGCCCATATCTCCATTAGCTCGTCTATTCGGTTACCTGACATTTGAACTTTGCGAAACAGAAAATCGGCCAGTTCGAATTCTGTCAGTGAGGTATAAGGATAGTAATCATCTTGTGGGCGATCAGGAAATGGTGGGGGTGGAGTACTGGGCGGTAAATCATATCCATCTTCATCACATGGCTGTCCTAAGGACAATAAAAGCAACGGTTAGATGTCATACCAATCAAAGTTCAAGCCACAATTGGACTGACCATCAAGATAAGGATGCGTACGAATTTTCACTTGCCCCTTTACAGTCCATTGGATGTGGCGAGGTGACTGCGGATTGGTGCATCGCCAAGATTTGCAGGAGTAGATGGAGTCAATGGAAAGGCTTGATGAGTGGGACTGCCAGTGGGAGTGCGAGGAGACGCTGGTCGTGGAGAATCAGGAGGCGGGCTTGGACTTGGAGGTGGGCTTGGAGGCGGCGGGGAGTTCAAGTTGTGGAATGTAAATGTTTGCTGGGTTCTTTGGACAGGCCGATTGATGCCGAGTAAGGCCGCTAGGAGTTTTGCATAAATTCCCGCATTGATAAGGACATCGAAACCCACGAGTGTTAAAGTGTAATCGCTTTATGTTACAGAAAAAAGGAGGGTTATGATAGGGTACGACACTGGTACGACGTGCGCGAATCACCGATCCGCAGAACTATACAGGTGTTTGAAAACTTCTCAGCCACACATTGCACCACTCACGTTGCAATTTTCAACATACCCTTCAAGCCAAATTTCCCTTAGTCACCACCCCATCACCCTATCCATCCTCCATCATACCATGATCACCCAAGCAGGTAATGCTGATAAACATCCAGGCAATATAGATCGCCTGAGTGGTGTATGTCGTCCAAAGGAGGTCGTCGCAGCAGAACGAGCAGCAAAGGCCGCTGTAAAGGAAATGGCCGCCGCTATGAAGGAAAGTGGTATTCAGAAGGTTGCCCAGATTGAAAACAATGCACGGAAGAGACGAGCTACTAACCTTCAGGCAAATCACCTCAAAGACAAGCTCACAGTTCCCAGGGTAGCAAGGGCACGAAAACCTGTGGATGGTCAAGGTAAGATGTTGCTCACGAACCGGTCAACGCTGATCACAAAAACAAAACCCTTCCACAATCAGGTGCAAACGTCCTAGAAAACAGTATGATCGGAATGTCACGCAGTGAGTCAAGCACATAGTACTAATTCCAAACTCATGTTGAAAACATCCCATGAGTCCGATCGGCTGTGGACAACTCGGATGGAGAACTTCTGACAGACGAAGAACTTCCAGACAGGTTGACGTCCTCCGTGCCAAAGGGAACCAGCTTGAATGGTAGTGGTGAAAAATCCCTTGAGGAGAGGTCAGTAACAAGCGAGGACTCGGAGTGTGACATGGACCTTGAGGAAGAGACACCCGACACAACCATCAAGAAAACGAGTGGCAAGAAACAGAAGAAGGGGATTGCCGTGCGAACAGAGATCAACTCAGCTGCCGCCCAGATGGTTCAAGGGGAACAGCCTAACGTGGAAGTCAGGAAACGAAAGTCTGGCCTCGGCACCACCGCCACAGAAGCGCAGATGTGAGAATTACGTATTTTTTGATGCCTTGCAAGCTGCCCTCATGCATTTTTATATCTGAGTTAGGCCTCGCACGAAGAAACAGAAGTCCTCAAGTTCTACTCAGGAGCTCTCCGGGCTTGTCCCTGGCTGGAAGAAAGCTAAGGCTCCACAGGCTAGTAACCTCAGTAGGGCCCCCAGCAGCGCTTCGACGAGAACCATGGTTTCACGTCGAGCGTCGTCCACTGTGGCCACTGATCATGAACTTGAAGACGGGGCCATCACATCTGCCAGTGCCAGTGATGGGGACCCCGCATTCGGATATGGAGGAATCCCATCAGATGAAGAGGAGGTTGAACGTCCCGGACTTCAATATGGAGCCCCTCTGACCAACAGATACCGGGTACGTCGTTCAAACTGATCTTACATCAGGCACTCCTGATATCCCTCACACCTCGCATGCAGTCTCTCGCAAAGATTGAGGATATCCATGTGGCGCCCCTGGGACCCAAGCCCGGCCAGTTAAACAACAACACAGGGCGCACCCGAATCAGAAACACCCACCTCCCAGTGGGCACCACTGATCGATTCACGAAGAACGTCCTTCCTATTGCGTTAGACACAGCTGGTGCTCTCTCTCCTTGGGATGTCCCTGACGATCAGCAAATGGTCGACATATGGAACCTGGTCTTTGGGTCGCCAAATGACTACCCCCTCGTTGATGGCGATGGTGACCTTTTCATCGCTGTGAAGGGGCTTGTGCGCCATGTCCCTTTATTCGCCTGCGCTACTTCGCTGATACCCCACTTAGATCAAGCGTGGCATCTCCACATGGCTCCACAAGTTCACTGCAGCAGCTGAGAAGGCCCTTTCTACCAAGTTCGACCGTCAAGGCTTCATGAGCATCGACGAAAGAGCTGAGTTTGTCCAGCTTCTTCTAGGTGATGTTGACGACATATCAAGCAAGCACCGGCCCTTCCTCTGGAAGTCTGCGTACGAAAACATCGGGAAAGAGAATACTAGACTTGAGGTCCTGTCCCATCACTCCCATGATCCCGGAGACTTGGTTCCTCACTAACCATATATTCTACAGGGCATATTCCAGGGGCGCTTAGTGGCACGCACTTTCCTGGAGCATATTTTAGCCACATCCTCTGTTGAAGATAAGCATCGTGTACTGGAACGACCAGTCGGTGCTCTCATTTTGTCAATTCAAGTGGTGCATGATGCCAGTGGGGTTTTCTATTGAAGCTTGATGCCTTTCGTGTCTTGATGTTATTATAGGTTCATCGCGCTCTTCTTTACTCAGTTGAAGGCAGTTTTAAACCCCTGGGCTCCAAGTCCGGCGCATTTTCGAAAGCGAACTGGGGAGACTACAATACGTGAAGTACATGCAGCGAAACCACGACAAAGCGCGCGTTGGTGTTCCTGAAGAGAATCATGACACTGAAGGACCAACAGTGGGACGACATCTACAAGGCTGCGCTTGTAATGCAGGAACACAACAAGCATGTCGATGTGGGCGAACGCGATGGTGATGGTGGCATTGGGGGGTCATCCGATGATGACGACGACGATGACCTTTTTGACCCTTTGTATGATGATATTCCTGATCCTTCCAGTAGCACAGTTGATACCCAAGAGTGATGTACCCTCTTAATTGGTTCTAATCCATGTCTTTCTGTAGTCTTTCATAAGTGAATTTCTGTCATTTCAATGAACTTTGCGACATTCTTTGGAAAGTGAAATTGTCATATATAAGTCATTTGTGTCTTACTCGGTCTTTTAAAGTACAAATCTGTCTTATTTAAGGGGTACACTGGGCATAAAAAAGACAGTGCGACTTATGCACTTTCTGGCCTTTCGGGCCTTTTTTCACTTACGTAAGTAAAAAAAGACGCGAAAAAAGACCTCCCTGTTTTCCTGATGCATGGCCGAAAACTTTTTCATAGGGTTACTAATGACTGCACTGGCATAACATTTACTGCAAGAACTCGGACATGCCATACAGAGTAGTGGCCCACTAGCTCAAGTACAGATGGTAAAGACAATGAGCAATAGGCCACACGAACGACTGATTGAAAGCATAAGAGAAACAGTGGGTGTGAGCTGAGTAACAGGGAATGGAGCATCCTCAATATCCGGTCCTGCCCGAATGACCTCAACATTCAATGTATGTTCAATGTTTAAATTCAACCGCTCTGTCCACTGCCAGTCTAAATGGAATCCATGTGCCTCTCACACTCCGTCCGCCATTGAGTCACCACTCAACACTGGCACCTCACTACGAAATCCTTTTCTCACGCCTTTTCTCACACAACTATCTGAACCTCTCACAGGCCCCTCTAGTATGAATAAACAAGCATCTGGCAGGCTTGTGGCATAGTGAATTCGGTCAAAGCAGGGAGTGAGGAAAGGTGAACAGGAAGTGAAACTGAGTATTACAAGGGGTGTCTGTGACTCAGCCAGAGGAATGGTAATTGTGACCTCAGGATGTCCAATGAGATAAAGATGACGGATCTCATTTTAATGCTAGGCGGCGATGGCATCGGATCAAATATACCAATGGACTTCTACGGTAGTTTAGCTCGATGGGATGAAATGTAAAGGCTGAGCTCAGAGCCGAGAGGTACCCTCCATCTTGGAGGTTTGTGTGCTCTATGCTCTGTTGAAAATGTCCGACCAGCACGACAAATGAAGCATCCTGTACACCTATCTGTTGAGCATGTCTACCTATGGCGACCCAAGGACTTCACATCAATCACTGTTGGTTGGGGAAGCAGGTTAAAGGGCAGACATATAGGTGCCCCCATGATGGATGGACATATCACTCATGATGTGGCTGAAAGGGACGACATCCCAAGTGATCAGGAAGATGTACAGCTTGTCGACGAGAGCAAGAGTCATGAAGACAGAGAGGAATGCAAACTGATGGACATCTTAAAGATCCCAGATGCCTTCATAACAGACAGGGATGATAGCATGAAACAATCGACGATATTATACAGGAAAATTGTAATAGGGTAAGGGGTTAAGGATGGGTTAATGGTAAAAATAAAGTAATAATGTTACCCCAAACCAGTATTAATCACTCCACGGATACTACACAGTAGTATCCGCGAGGCATCAAGGTGACTGAGTTACTCCACGGATACTACGCGGTAGTATCCGTGAGGCATCAAGGTGACTGAGTTACTCCACGGATACTACGCGGTAGTATCCGTGAGGTATCAAGGTGACTGAGTTACTCCATGGATACTACGCGGTAGTATCCGTGAGGCATCAAGGTGACTAAGTTACTCCACGGATACTATGTGGTAGTATCCGTGGAGGCATCAAGGTGACTAAGTTACTCCACGGATACTACCACGTAGTATCCGTGAGGCATCAAGGTGACTGAGTTACTCCACGGATACTAACGGGTAGTATCCGTGGAGTGATTAATACTGGTTTGGGTATATTACTTTATTTTTACCATTAACCATCCTTAACCCCTTACCCTATTACAATTTTCCTGTATAATATTCGTCGATTGTTTCATGCTATCATCCCTGTCTGTTATGAAGGCATCTGGGATCTTTAAGATGTCCATCAGTTTGCATTCCTCTCTGTCTTCATGACTCTTGCTCTCGTCGACAAGCTGTACATCTTCCTGATCACTTGGGATGTCATCCCTTTCAGCCACATCATGAGTGATATGTCCATCCATCATGGGGGCACCTATATGTCTGCCCTTTAACCTGCTTCCCCAACCAACAGTGATTGATGTGAAGTCCTTGGGTCGCCATAGGTAGACATGCTCAACAGATAGGTGTACAGGATGCTTCATTCGTCGTGCTGGTCGGACATTTTCAACAGAGCATAGAGCACACAAACCTCCAAGATGGAGGGTACCTCTCGGCTCTGAGCTCAGCCTTTACATTTCATCCCATCGAGCTAAACTACCGTAGAAGTCCATTGGTATATTTGATCCGATGCCATCGCCGCCTAGCATTAAAATGAGATCCATCATCTTTATCTCATTGGACATCCTGAGGTCACAATTACCATTCCTCTGGCTGAGTCACAGACACCCCTTGTAATACTCAGTTTCACTTCCCGTTCATCTTTCCTCACTCCCTGCTTTGACCGAATTCACTATGCCACAAGCCTGCCAGATGCTTGTTTATTCATACTAGAGGGGCCTGTGAGAGGTTCAGATAGTTGTGTGAGAAAAGGCGTGAGAAAAGGATTTCGTAGTGAGGTGCCAGTGTTGAGTGGTGACTCAATGGTGGACGGAGTGTGAGAGGCACATGGATTCCATTCAGACTGGCAGTGGACAGAGCGGTTGAATTTAAACATTGAACATACATTGAATGTTGAGGTCATTCGGGCAGGACCGGATGTTGAGGATGCTCCATTCCCTGTTACTCAGCTCACACCCACTGTTTCTCTTATGCTTTCGATCAGTCGTTCGTGTGGCCTATTGCTCATTGTCTTTACCATCTGTACTTGAGCTAGTGGGCCACTACTCTGTATGGCATGTCCGAGTTCTTGCAGTAAATGTTATGCCAGTGCAGTCATTAGTAACCCTATGAAAAAGTTTTCGGCCATGCATCAGGAAAACAGGGAGGTCTTTTTTCGCGTCTTTTTTTACTTACGTAAGTGAAAAAAGGCCCGAAAGGCCAGAAAGTGCATAAGTCGCACTGTCTTTTTTATGCCCAGTGTACCCCTTAAATAAGACAGATTTGTACTTTAAAAGACCGAGTAAGACACAAATGACTTATATATGACAATTTCACTTTCCAAAGAATGTTGCAAAGTTCATTGAAATGACAGAAATTCACTTATGAAAGACCACAGAAAGACATGGATTAGAACCAATTAAGAGGGTACATCACTCTTGGGTATCAACTGTGCTACTGGAAGGATCAGGAATATCATCATACAAAGGGTCAAAAAGGTTGTTGTCGTTGTCGTTGTCGTCATCATCAGATGACCCCCCAATGCCACCATCACCATCGCGTTCGCCCACATCGACATGCTTGTTGCATTCCTGCATTACAAGCGCAGCCTTGTAGATGTCGTCCCACTGTTGGTCCTTCAGTGTCGTGATTCTCTTCAGGAACACCAACGCGTGCTTCGTCGTGGTTTCGCTGCGTGTACTTCACGTATTGTAGTCTCCCCAGTTCGCTTTCAAAAATGCGCCGGACTTGGAGCCCGGGGGTTTAAAACTGTCTTCAACTGAGTAAAGAAGAGCGCGATGAACCTATAATAACATCAAGACACGAAAGGCATCAAGCTTCAATAGAAAACCCCACTGGTATCACGCACCACTTGAATTGACAAAATGAGAGCACCGACTGGTCGTTCCAGTACACGATGCTTATCTTCAACAGAGGATGTGGCTAAAATATGCTCCAGGAAAGTGCGTGCCACTAAGCGCCCCTGGAATATGCCCTGTAGAATATATGGTTAGTGAGGAACCGAGTCTCCGGGATCATGGGAGTGATGGGACAGGACCTCAAGTCTAGTATTCTCTTTACCGATGTTTTCGTACGCAGACTTCCAGAGGAAGGGCCGGTGCTTGCTTGACATGTCGTCAACATCACCTAGAAGAAGCTGGACAAACTCAGCTCTTTCGTCGATGCTCATGAAGCCTTGACGGTCAAACTTGGTAGAAAGGGCCTTCTCAGCTGCTGCAGCAAACTTGTGGAGCCATGTGGAGATGCCACGCTTGATCTAAGTGGGGTATCAGCAAAGTAGCGCAGGTGAATAAAGGGACATGGCGCACAAGCCCCTTCACAGTGATGAAAAGGTCACCATCGCCATCAACGAGGGGGTAGTCATTTGGCGACCCAAAGACCAGGTTCCATATGTCGACCATTTGCTGATCGTCAGGGACATCCCAAGGAGAGAGAGCACCAGCCGTGTCTAACGCAATAGGAAGGACGTTCTTCGTGAATCGATTAGTGGTGCCCACTGGGAGGTGGGTGTTTCTGATTCGGGTGCGCCCTGTGTTGTTGTTTAACTGGCCGGACTTGGGTCCCAGGGGCGCCACATGGATATCCTCAATCTTTGCAAGAGACTGCATGCGAGGTGTGAGGGATATCAGGAGTGCCTGATGTAAGATCAGTTTGAACGACGTACCCAGTATCTGTTGGTCAGAGGGGCTCCATATTGAAGTCCGGGACGTTCAACCTCCTCTTCATCTGATGGGATTCCTCCATATCCGAATGCGGGGTCCCCATCACTGGCACTGGCAGATGTGATGGCCCCGTCTTCAAGTTCATGATCAGTGGCCACAGTGGACGACGCTCGACGTGAAACCATGGTTCTCGTCGAAGCGCTGCTGGGGGCCCTACTGAGGTTACTAGCCTGTGGAGCCTTAGCTTTCTTCCAGCCAGGGACAAGCCCGGAGAGCTCCTGAGTAGAACTTGAGGACTTCTGTTTCTTCGTGCGAGGCCTAACTCAGATATAAAAATGCATGAGGGCAGCTTGCAAGGCATCAAAAAATACGTAATTCTCACGTCTGCGCTTCTGTGGCGGTGGTGCCGAGGCCAGACTTTCGTTTCCTGACTTCCACGTTAGGCTGTTCCCCTTGAACCATCTGGGCGGCAGCTGAGTTGATCTCTGTTCGCACGGCAATCCCCTTCTTCTGTTTCTTGCCACTCGTTTTCTTGATGGTCGTGTCGGGTGTCTCTTCCTCAAGGTCCATGTCACACTCCGAGTCCTCGCTCGTTACTGACCTCTCCTCAAGGGATTTTTCACCACTACCATTCAAGCTGGTTCCCTTTGGCACGGAGGACGTCAACCTGTCTGGAAGTTCTTCGTCTGTCAGAAGTTCTCCATCCGAGTCGTCCACAGCCGATTGGACTCATGGGATGTTTTCAACATGAGTTTGGAATTAGTACTATGTGCTTGACTCACTGCGTGACATTCCGATCATACTGTTTTCTAGGACGTTTGCACCTGATTGTGGAAGGGTTTTGTTTTTATGATCAGCGTTGACTGGTTCGCGAGCGACATCTTACCTTGACCATCCACAGGTTTTCATGCCCTTGCTACCCTGGGAACTGTGAGCTTGTCTTTGAGGTGATTTGCCTGAAGGTTAGTAGCTCGTCTCTTCCGTGCATTGTTTTCGATCTGGGCAACCTTCTGAATACCGCTTTCCTTTGCAGCGGCGGCCATTTCCTTTGCAGCGGCCTTTGCTGCTCATTCTGCTGCGACGACCTCCTTTGGACGACGTACACCACTCAGGCGATCTATATTGCCTAGATGTTTATCAGCATTACCTGCTCGGGTGATCATGGTATGATGGAGGATGGATAGGGTGATGGGGTGGTGACTAAGGGAAATTTGGCTTGAAGGGTACATTGAAAATTGCAACGTGAGTGGTGCAATGTGTGGCTGAGAAGTTTTCAAACACCTGTATAGTTCTGCAGATCGGTGATTCGCGCACATCGTACCAGTGTCGTACCCTATCATAACCCTCCTTTTTTCTGTAACATGAAGCGATTACGCTTTAACACTCGTGGGTTTCGATGTCCTTATCAATGCGGGAATTTATGCAAAACTCCTGGCGGCCTTACTCGGCATCAATCGGCCTGTCCAAAGAACCCAGCAAACATTTACATTCCACAACTTGAACTCCCGCCTCCAAGCCTGCCTCCAAGCCCACCTCCAAGTCCAAGCCCGCCTCCTGATTCTCCACGACCAGCATCTCCTCGCACTCCCACTGGCAGTCCCACTCATCAAGCCTTTCCATTGACTCCATCTACTCCTGCAAATCTTGGCGATGCACCAATCCGTCAGTCACCTCGCCACATCCGATGGACTGTAAAGGGGCAAGTGAAAATTCGTACGCATCCTTATCTTGATGGTCAGTCCAATTGTGGCTCGAACTTTGATTGGTATGACATCTAACCGTTGCTTTTATTGTCCTTAGGACAGCCATGTGATGAAGATGGATATGATTTACCGCCCAGTACTCCACCCCCACCATTTCCTGATCGCCCGCAAGATGATTACTATCCTTATACCTTACTGACAGAATTCAAACTGGCCGATTTTCTGTTTCGCAAAGTTCAAATGTCAGGTAACCAAATAGACGAGCTAATGGAGATATGGGCCGCCCATCAGCAGGCACGATACAATGATGATGAGACGACTCCTCCATTTGCAAATGCTAGGGATCTATACAACGTCATCGACGCAACAGAGCTCAGTGATGTCCCTTGGCAAGCGTCGGTTGTTAAATACGATGGCGAGAAACCTGCCAATGCCCCCAACTGGATGTCCACACCTTATGAAGTTTGGTTCCGCGATCCTCTTATGGTGATGGAGGGTCAGATTGGTAATTGTGATTTCAAGGATCAGGTCGATTATGCGCCAAAGCAGGTGTTCAGCATAGCAAGAAGCGGCAATTCACCGACTTCATGTCAGGCAACTGGGCGTGGGGTCAAGCAGTAAGCAGCTGCCTTATCTACATGACCAGTATCGCACGTGGTGCTCAATGAGTTGCAGGATATCATCGCCGAAGACCCTGAAACACATGGGGCGATGTTCGTTCCAGTGATTCTAGGGAGTGATAAGACCACTGTCTCCATGGCCACAGGCCACAATGAATACTACCCCTCTATGGTGGAATCGGAAACGCTCAGAATCATGTTCGACGAGCACACCGTAACGCATTGGCAGTGATAGCATTTCTTGCCATTCCCAAAAGTATGTTGTGAGGCTCGTTGTGATATTCTTATCATGGCTGACGAACCCCATTCTCGCACAGCCAACAAACAATTTCAAGATGATGTTGCCTTTCGCAAGTTTCGCCGACAATTGTTCCATTTGTCGTTAATGCGCATCCTATCATCTCTCAAGCCCTTCATGACAAAACCTCGAGTAATGCGATGTGGCATGGTTACTTTTGGCGTGTGATATATGGGTTAGGCCCTTATATAGCAGACTATCCGGAACAAGTGTTATTGGCATGTGTTGTATCAGGCTGGTGTCCTAAGTCAGTCTGATTCCCTTGATCTCTTCAGTCCGTGCGCAACTTAGTGACTGACCCATTAATTACAGGTGCACAGCGTCTTCCACAGATCTCGATAATGACATGACAGCCATAATACGATCTCACACACACACCAATGCCTTACACGGCGCGTTTTCGGATGACCTTCGGAGCCTGTGGGATGGCTATGGGGTTGTTGGCGATCTTATGGTAAGTTAAAGCCTAGTGTGCCCTGTTATATCCAGTTGACCTAATGTATTCCCAGCCATTCACGGCCGACTTTCCCCATGCCAACATTCATGAACTTCTGGCACCCGACCTCCTCCACCAAATAATCAAAGGCACATTCAAGGATCACCTCGTCACTTGGATTATGGAATATGTGACTGCTGAGCATGGGAATAGTGAAGCGAATGAGATCCTCGCAGATATCGATTGGCGGTAAGTCTTCGCTACCACCATCGCGAAGCAGTCCCACTAACATGCGTACAAAATGGAAGAATTGCTGCTGTACCCCCATTTCCAGCGCTGCGACGATTTCCCGAGGGTCGTGGGTTCAAGCAGTGGACTGGAGACGACTCGAAGGCACTGATGAAAGTACGTTACATTCACTTAAGTTTGACATCGTATCAGCTTTATTGATGAGTTTCTGTGATGTATGTAGGTCTTTCTACCTGCCATTGTGGGCCATGTGCCCTCCGAATGGTTCGGCATTAAGTGCTTTCATGGAATTCTGCTATCTTGTCGTCATTCTGAGATCGACGAAGATACTTTGGCTGCGATTCAGGATGCCGTGGGACGCTTCCACCAGGAGCGGCAGATTTTTATTGAGGCGGGAATCCGCGAGGACTTCTCACTACCTCGCCAACATTCGCTCACCCACTACCAGGACCTCATCTTATTGTTCGGTGCCCCAAATGGGCTCTGCTCTTCAATTACAGAGTCCAAACACATCAAGGCAGTGAAGGAACCCTGGCGGCGTTCAAGCCGGAATCAACCGTTGGGGCAGATGTTGCTCACCAATCAGCGACTCGACAAGCTGGCAGCATCGCGTGTAAACTTTCAAGCCCGAGGAATGCTGGATAAAGTGGGTGCAGCTGATGCCCTGCCACCTCCAAGTCGAGAACCCACTGCACGCCTTCAAAATGGTGGCGATGTCGAGGATGTTCCAGGGGCTATCTCCCTCGGAGACGTAAAGTTGGCACACCATCCTGGTAAGCAAGACTATACTCGTGGAATTAGTATTGGCATGTGGCGACTAATTTGTTGGGGACAGCTCCAGGATACCCCCAAACGCTAATGGTTCTTGCCGGCCACATTGGTGAGCCAAGACTACAGGAATTTGTTAGGCGGTTCCTCTATGATCAACAGTACCCTGATGCCGACATGTGCGGGATGGAAGTTCCGATAGAGGCCTGCCCAAACCTTCCCCCAACTCTCCATGTCAGGGTCTACCACTCTGCCAGAGCCACCTACTTTGCTCCAAGCGACCTCTCGGGAATTGGTAGTATGCATCGTGAGTCTATCAGAGCAACACCATCATGGAAGAAAGGACGCAGTCGGTACGATTGCGTGTTCATAGATGACAAACCAGAGCTCAATGGCTTTCGTGGACTGAATGTGGCCCGTGTAAAAATGTTTCTGTCCTTTTCTATTGATGGGATTACTTACCCTTGTGCCCTTGTCGAATGGTTTTCGAGGCATGGATCTGTTCCATGTGAAGACACGGGTCTTTGGCGCGTGGAGCCTGACTACGATGCAAGAGGGCAACGGTTGGCCTCCGTGGTTCACGTCGATACGATACTGCGTGGGGCGCATTTGATTGGTGTGTCAGGGACTCAATTACTCCCTAGGACGTTTACCTGCGACGATTCATTGGACGCGTTTCAAGTATTCTATGTGAATAAGTACATAGATCATCATGCACACGAGATTGCATGGTGAATTCAATGTTCGCTCCCTTTCCCTCATCGTCTGCATCACGAAAAGTGCAAAAAGTAGGGTTTATCCTTGTAAGGTCTTTCAAGGACTGCCCCACTTACAAAGCATGGCCTATCTGGGGGTCATCTTAAATCTGGTGGGTCATAGTAGGCAAGGACTGCCCCTGATGTAAGATTATGTATATTAGCCAATGTATTGTAGTATTTTTGGCTATGTGGGGAAACTATACAATGGTCTGGCAAGAAAGTCTCCTAAAATATGAATTTACCTAATTCTTGTGAGATTTTTTCGGATGAGACATATGCTTATCAGATAGTCATCACTAATTCAAGGGATATGTGAAATTATCACCAATTAGCCCAAAATCAGTGCTCATTTTTGGCTTTCTGGTATAAATCAGGCAAGATTGCTGGCTGATGTTTACCTTTTTGGCTGTACATATCCAAGTTCATCACCATTCTGGTACTCTTATTACCTCATTACTGGCTCATTGATCACACTTTACACATACTTTCAATGCAAACACTTTATTTGTACTATCTACAACTAGCGAGATCAGCCAGTACAGTAATACTGTAATACAGAGCAACATAATTTGTGCAGTGGAGCCTGGCTGCATCACCAGACACTTGAGCAGCGACCAGAGCTATAAACGTGATGAGGATCAACTGGACAGACAGGTGCAAGGAAAGTCAACATACACAGGCAGGATGACGGTGAGCGCGGCGAATGTCACGCCAATCACGACACGAATTAAGAACGCGCTAACGACACCGCCAGTCGGCGCAAACTCGGTATGCGCAAACGCGGAGACATAACCCACGGGGAGGCCCGAGGCCCCTCCCCCACCCGTGCGCGGCGCGCATCGGCGCGCAAGCTCGAGCAGGCCCGCAGTGCGCTGCACAACCGCACGAACGCACCAAAGAGGAAGACGCCGCCTTCGTGTGCGCAGCTGAGGCGGTACACGAGGCGCGATGGCGACGAGCGTCCGCCAGGCACGGGGAACAGCGCCCAGTTACGCATGGACATCCTGAGATGCTCGCGCAAAACGTCGTTGTACATGGCAAAGAAGGATGCGAGCGTCCCGCCCGGCGCGCCGCGACGACGGTTGTGCTCGTGCCGAGCGGCGGGTGCGCGAGGGCCTTGGAGGCGAGATGTACGCTTGCATCTGCTGGGCTGAGTTGATGCCGCAGGAAGGGACGATGATCGCATGCATTTGTGGCGAGATAGTCGTACCTACATTTTGCCGAGGCAAGAGGGGGTTAATGAATTAGAGTGAGTTGTGAATTGCGTGTGATGGCATGGCACGCAGAGGGCGATGAGTCTCACGTTTTGATCATGTCGAGGATACATGGCGTCTTCCCAGTGATGTCGACGTAGTGCACACCGACAGTGTACTTCGAGCGGTCTGGATGTTCAAGGACGTAGCGTGCGGCATGACGGCTGCAGAAACTGGTTGCGCCAATAACGACTATGTGAACCATCACTCAGAATGGTCAAGAGAGGACGAAGCCGTCAACCTGACAGCAGTGCTCAAAAGTCTTCGTCTTCCAGGGCTGGGCTTCGACGTGGGCCTGTAAATGTGATAGCTGGATGAGCTGGCCAAGGCAGGGAAGGGAGGTACACTGCCCCGGGGCAAAGGCAGTTATGAAAGGACTTGACGGTCAGACCTGAAGCAGTTATTGTGAGCGAGAGTAAAGAGGAGAATGTACTCATCGCACCCTACGTTCCAGTCGGCTGTCAATCACTTTTCTGTCATCCGACACTGTCTCAGCGTCGAATTTAAGGTCGACGTCGGAGCCGGTGCTGGCAGGGGAAGGTAGGGCTGGCCGGGAGTCGTACTGTGCCCTCCGCAACGCGTGCCATCGCGGCGCAGGTCCACTGTGTGTGTGTACAGCTCCAGTCCTCGGGCTCGCCCTTGCGCTGCGACGCGATGACCGTCGGTGAGGGCGCGTTCTTTAGTATGAGCGGGGCGGGTGTGGGCACTGACCGTCCTCGAAAGTGGAAGGGACCGTCTATAGACGACGCATCGGGATCACTATGTCCGAAACCGAAATAGAGTTAGTAAAGGAGGGATATGAAAATAAGTGAGTAACACACTGTATGGATGTTGTGCTTGGCCAAAAGAGTTTGAGCGGCTGATGAATTCTGATGAAGAGATGGGTACAAGTGTGAGTAGAAAGCTAATCCCGGCGGCATCATTGTTGCTTACTCGCCCACCAACGAGTCCCGTAGCGATTGCTGACTTGGAGGTGCCTTTAATGACCAAAAATTCAGCATCTTGCACCCAGAATGAAACACCCCTTCACAAGCATCTCGTATGGGCCCTTTGTCCCCGACTTCGATGGACGCTTTAGGTCACCAGTTGAATTTATCTTGTCAGGTAGCCATCTATTTTGTGTGAAAGTAAAGGCCAGCATGAGCTACCGAACCCCATTCAAAGGAAGACCGGTGGAAGCAGACGAAGACGAGAACAAGCGGAGCGATGAGAGGTGGAAGGCGGTGAGCGTGGGGCGGGGTTCGAGGAAGAAGATCGGGAGAGAAAGATGGGAAGACCAGACAAGGAGGGAGGCGGTCAACAGTCAACGGTCGACAGAAGGCAGAGGGTGAGAGGCAAGGATGAGAGCAGGAGCGAGAATGAGAACGGGAGGAGAGGAGAGGGCGGACGAGGATAAAGAAAAATGGGGGTCTTTGGTGAAATCCGTTGGGGTAGCGAAAACAGTAGTCGTACGGACATATTTGGCTCGGGCTCACACGGCCGCCTCAGTCCAACAGTGTCCAACCCCATCATCTGAGCAGTGCGGCAACACTACTACTAGTGCAACATGGAAGCCGGCCAAGTCTGGTACCCAAACTCAGCATACAAGACAGCCTAGGCAATCTTTCATTTTTATCCGTAAACGTCTGCTCCTCATCGTATTTGCACGCAACACATGCCCAACCCCCAGTCTCACCTTTGTGCCCTTTGCCTCCTGCCTCGTCCTTCGTCTCTCGTCTCCAGCCGCCCTCGTCACTCGTCGCCAAGCCGCATATTCCGCTGCGAGCGGTCCGCCTGTTGAGCCCATGCTTGTGCTCTGTTTCCCCCATCGAGGGCGGAAACCATGTCATTGACGATACAGTGGGTGAACATGCGCCTCGGACTTAGTCTGACATGTCGTGCTGGACGCGGTGCACATTGCGGCTGGGAAATTGGGTCATTTAGAGCAGGGTGCGTTTACCGTTCGAATCATTTACATCCAGCTCTGCTTTCCGCAGTCCGCCATTGCCGTCAAGGCACCCGCTCACGATCGACATTGCCCGTGACCAATCTGACCGTGTTAATGTTATGCATCCCTCCCATTGTTCCACCATCTTCGAAACCTTGTCGCAACTCTTGTCGCCCCCCGGTTCCCGAGGCAACCCCAGGTGTCGCGACCCGGCAAGTCCGACTGGGTGAGGAAGACCACGCGGAAGGCCCGAGAGTGGCGCCTGCGAGAGTGGGCGCGAAAATGGGAGCACGGCGACCACGCTCTCCAATCCGAGCTGCGCAAGGTTCTGACGGGGCCACCTCCCGCCAAGGACGAGGCGATTTCCACCGGACAACCTAACGTCGTGTTCGTCAGTGGCCCGGTGGAGGACACCCCCTTCCCTCCTCGGTCTGTTACTCGGTGGTGGCGGACTCCGACCCTGTTTGCAATTGGCAAGCTCAAACCTTCCAATAGGCCGCCGAGGGAGATCAATGAATTAACAATGTGGATAGCAGTCGGAGCTTGGAGGGTTGTTCGACACGCGCAGCGCAGTACCTATGTTCCTCGCATCTGCACCCTCGGAGCCCGTGCCTTCCTGTTGGGAAATTCGCTAGGAGACTCAGCAGAGGCTCCTAGGATGCATCGCGTATTCTGGTGAGTTCGCAAAACCTCCGTCCTTCCTCGTCCAGTGATCAAGTAAAACCCTTTCCCTCTTCTATACCGGCACACGTGTCGGCGGGCAGCGTGAGCGTGCACACCAAGCGTTCAAGGTAGGTGCGGGCCGTGCGGCATACTTCCCATTGTGGATGAAGAGCGATGGAAGAGGAAACCCCCCACAAAGTGTGTGAGCTGGGATAAACTAAGCACCCTCAGTCCCTGGACATCTGCATGGTGCCGACGCAACGCGATGACCCTCCATCCATCCCAGGCCACGATCCGCCCTTGGCTTCTGCGTGGCCCGTGACGTTCTACTTTGCCACTGCAGCCTGTACGAGCTTCGACATGTCTTCGCTCGCCTGCTTTTTTGCGCTATCTGTGATCCCCTTGGGTTTGTCGAGTGCACGAGATGTGAGGAGCGGATCAAACTCAAGCAAATGGCCATCGCGTGTAGGTATGGCGACGCGTGCAGACATGTGACCAGGGTTGGACGCAGGGGCGACGGCGCCTGGTCTCCATTGGCGACGCGACGCCCTCCACCCGAGGAGGTGCCCCTCCAAGGCCGCGGGTAGTGGCCCTCTTCGGAGGGGCCTGCTCCGCGACGTGACGCCCTCCTCCCGAGGAGGCACCCCCTCAAGACTACCGGTAGCGGCCCTCTTTGGAGGGGCCTGCTCCGCATCGGTCGAGAGCTCTTGTGCGGCCAGTTGGCCTCGCACATGGTCTCGACCGTGCGCGACTGCGGCGCCTCAGCCACCTCGCCTTTGGACCGGAATCGTGCCCCAAATCGCTGGGGCCTTCCAAACGCATATCAGAAAGCACGGGAGGGGTCGCGAGCGTGGCACTCGCACCCGCACCCACACCCGCACCCGCCCTTGCACCAGCACCCGCCCTCGCACGCACCCGCCGCGCGACCCTCCCACCACCACGTTCTTCCTGCCCGCCTTGGGACATTCGCGGCCGCATTCGCATTCACACCCGCAGCGTGCCCCTCCCACCAGGACGACCTCCCCGCCCGCCTCGGTACCCGACAGGGTGGGTGCGCTGTCGTGTCGTCGTCCGCCGCCGGCTCGCGTTCCCCATCGCCACAGCCACAGCCAAAGCTACCGCTGCGCACGAGCGCACGCGTCGGGCCCCGCTGGTCCTCGCCTCGCTAGCCGCGTCAACCGTGCGGCTCGTCGACGTGGGCGGCGCGGCCGTCTCGGCGGCCACCCACGCTGTCCCACACCTTCTCAGGGATACTATCTAGTATATTTTGTAAAGTTTATAGTAATACTTTAATAAATTACCACGGGTTGAACTCGCAGAGGGTTCAACCCGTGGTTTAATCTACCGCGGTTTCAACCCATTCCCGGTGCGGTGTGACCGGAAGTCACCCGCTGTGTGACCCATGTCCAGCAAGTCCAACTGGGAGAGAACTCCATGCAATAAGGAGGCCAGCCCCTTTGCTCATGATGCCATTCTGCTAATCCTTCCCAAGATCATCACTTATATTGGAATTGTGTTGCATGGGCAGGTGGTACACTACCAACTCAACACAGATAGGTGATTGCCCTACAATCTCTCCCCAAATTGGGAAGCCTTGTATATAACCATCGGAATTGGTGACAATGAGCCAAGGGCTCCCATCACATGAATATCATTACCTAAGCTACCTACTTTTGACACTTTTCGTGATGTGCCACCTGCCACTCTCTCCATGCTCTCTCGCCTCGGTCCCATCTTGTTCGCCCCTCCCTCTTTATACTCTCATCATCTCCCATCTCCCGCCACCTCCCATCACCCTCTCGCTCCTCCTACCGCTTCCAACCATCCCCGTCTGCTTCTTGTCGCCCTCCACCCTCTGCCTACCCTTCACGACCCACCATCTCCCTCCTCCCACGCTTCCTGCCCTCCTCGTCTGCCTCATCTCCCGCTGCCTCTTACCTCCCTCCATCTCCCGCTGCCTCCTACCTCCCTCCATCTCCCGCTGCCTCCCACCACCCACCTCACCCTCCTCCCACCGCTTCCCACCCTCCTCGTCTGCTTCTCGTTCCACACCACCGTCTGCCTACCCCCTCACCATCTCTCTCCCTCTGCTGCCGCCCACCCTCCTTGTCAGCTTCTCGTCTCCCGCCGCCTCTCCCGCCCTCATCCTAACCCGTCGCCCTCCACCTACGCCTATGCCTACCCCTCACCACTCACCATCTCTCTCCCTTCCACCACCGCCCACCCTCCTTGTCTGCTTCTCGTCACCCGCCGCCTCTCAACCCTCTCCCTCTTCCCACTGATTCCCGCCCTCTCATCTGCTCCTAGTTCCCCTCTGCCAACCCCTCTCCACCCACCATCCCCCCTCCTCCCACCACCGCCGGCCCTCCTTGTCTGCCCCCCACCCCCTGGCACCACCTCCGTCCTCCCCCTAGCTCCCTCCTACCACCGCTGCCGGCCCTCCTTGCGTGCTTCTTGTCTCCCGCCACCTCTTCCTCTCCCAGCTTTCCTCACTGCCTTCTGCCCTTGTTGTTTGTCTCGTTCTCATTCACGTCCACTGCCACCCATCTTCCGTCCACTGGCAATACCAAGTGTGTTATTCACTTATGTTCAACTCTCCTTTACTAACTCTTTGAACATAGTGATCCTGATGCGTCATGAGGACTTGGATGGACGGTGCTCTTGCCGACGGTATTGCATCACAACGCAAGGGCGAGCCGGAGCTTGAGGACAGGAACCATACATGCATGCACTGGGCGTGCACCATGATGGCACACGTGGAGGAGGCGGGCCCATTATCTGTCACTATGGGTACACTCACTGAGGGCCAGGTAACGATTTGGTGGCCCAGGGAAGGGTACACGCACTTGGGTTACCAGGGCCATGTATTAGTAGTAAAGTCTTCAAAGTCATCATGAAATGCATAAGTATTGAAAGAACAGAGTGCAAAAAGTAAAAGTTTTTAAAGGTATCAAAGTCATTGGTAAAGTGCCACCATAAAGAGAAAGATAGCAAAAAGTTGAGTTTAATAAGTCCAAGTACTCCCCGTTTTCCTGATGTCCATGGAGTAACATGACACCTTATCTACTCCACAGATACTACCGTGTAGTATCCGTGGAGTAACATGACACCATATCCATGCCATGAATACTACCACGTAGTATCTGTGGAGTAACATAACATGTTATCAACTCCATGGATACTACTGTATAGTATCCATGGAGTAGCATGACACCTTATCCACTCCACAGATACTACTGTGTAGTATCTGTGGAGTAACTAGTACTGGTTTAGGGTAGCATTATTTCTCAATTGTTACCATTAACCTATCTTTAACCCTTTACCCCATTATAAGTTTCCTGTATAATATCAATGTTGGGTTAAATCTGGCATTAAAAAGACACAGACATCTCAGCAACTTCAACTACATTCAGTGTCGCTAAGTAGAGGCAAAACTTATAGTATTGTAAAAGCAAGCCAACTGTTAATGTATCCCTCACTCTCTCATCAGAAAACAACTATCTTCATCTTAGGTCTGTTATAAATGGATTCTATGCCACACAACAATAGTGTCCGATGGATTGAAATTCGTACAATCAATCCCTCGCATACTACATGGTAGTATACGAGGGATTGATTGCTACATCTCATTGTATATTCCGTTGTAACAGGATTATAATACAATGTTCTGTTGGTTTTGAAACATGGATATGTTTTCATGGAATGTGTAGATGCTGTATATACCCGCATTTACACCTGTGTAGTATACGCGGGTTATCAAATACATTAATGCTAGTATGTATGATTATAATAATTATGGTAGAGATATATTAATTGTACAACTTA